>JABUQX010025951.1:100000-105000 GCA_015478945.1 Trachelipus rathkii
GTATTATTATTATTATTATTTATTTTATTGCCATATTTATCTTGATTATTTTATGATGTATTTAATATAATACAAATGCATTATTTAAAAAAGTTGTATCAGATATGAAGATGTAAGAGAATATATGATGTTGTATTTGATTCATGTACATGCAATACATTTGAGATTAATTAGCGAATCACACCGGATAAAGTTGGATGGTTTAAGGAGGTGATTTATTAATCTTACGATTAATCGTTCTTTATTATGAAAAAGGAATGTATTTTTTATGAACAATTTAAAAACAATTAGTTGCTTTTAAAATTAATGTTTTTATAAAAAGTATCAGATAATCAGATAATCGATATTTTAATAACCTAAAAACTTAGCTTAAAGACGTAAAGCATTAAAACAATAAAATATTATTTAAACCATTTATTGGATGATGCATCAATGTATGTAATATATGTATACTCAACCATGATTCATATTGTTTCTGCTTTTAGGTATCTTAAGAGTATATGTTTCAACTAAAATTCTTACAGACCTAAAGCAGTAAGCAGTAAGCAGTAAAATGTGGCAAAAACATATTATACTATTTGCTGTACAAATGGTATTGTTTACTTTACTTTAAGGTATATAAAGAATATATGTTTCCAATAAGGTACTATTAATAAAGCCATTAAAATGATATAAACTTAGAAAAGTAAAAGAGGTGTTTTTACTCCATGTAGCTATGACATAATGGTGTGGCTCAGTCTTTTTTGTGGTTCTCTGCGCTGGTTCTTTGCTTTGGTACGCGTTTCAGTCTTCAAGCGCTTTGCGAGGCGATTCGAGCAAATGGTGGCAGCAGCGGAATTGCGTGGGCGTTCGGTCTTGCGGACCAACGATTGCGGAACTTGTTAAAACGTTTGACGCGACTCTTCCTTTGACGATGGCAACGACGATGAATTTGCGATTCATCCCGACGAAAACGACGATTGAAAATTATGACGATGATTAACAAAACGCCATATAAAACAAAATGGCGGACGCAAGTCAACAAGGTTGTTAAAAAGGTCCGAAAGAACATGAATAAAATAAACTACATAACTAAAATAAATAACTCTTGTGCCTAAAAAAAAAAAAGGGGCTCCATCCCCCATTTGGGGATACCCCCCGCAGGAGTGAATCCCATACGCAAAAATCAACCCAGGAAGGTTTTGTGAGAATCTGGGATGATAAATGATACCCAAACAGCGCGAGCTGCGAGTATTTAAAAAAATATCACCCCTGACAGCTCATCGCTGGTGTGTGAATCTACCTCACTTGACCATCTACTGATAGCACCATGCCAATACATTTGTACAGTTGTTGACCTTTCCTGTTCAGTTGGTGTGCGTTTTCTTCTACACAATGCCGAATAGTTAAAACTATGGAGAATGCGACCTTATAAAGCATTAGCTATTATTGCAGTGCTACTATATATATATATATATATATATATATATATATATATATATATATATATATATATATATATATATACCATATATACTATATATATATATATATATATATATATATATATATATATATATATATATATATATATATATATATATATATATATATATATATATATATATATATTTCGAATTCACGTAAATAAAGGGTGTTTTATTGAAAATAAAGAAAAATGATTATGGTTTTAATAAAGTTAATTAAAACACGGTTTTACTACTACCGTGACTAAAAAAATAGTACGATAGGTTTGTGTGGGGGAAGTATTGGTTTGAATACTTTAGCGAATCCCATGAACTAACTTGCAAGAGAACTCTAAACCTAAAATGGGGCAATGCCCCGGAGATACGGGTTAGGTTTTTAGGTGTTTATTTCTCTTTCCCCAGTTTTATCTACCTGGGGGCAAGAATTAAAACTCGACTGCGAACATGTTGGTGGCCCTGGTTTGGGATAGCCGGCCTTAAAGTTCGATTTCATGTGGTCCCCCCGTGTTACCCTCTTAATAGGGGATAAAGCACGTTAAAAGGTAGTTTTTTTTCTCTCTTTTTTTTATTTTCAGATGAACCGTTAGTTTTGAGTTGAAAAGGGAATTTTAATTTCAAATAAATTTAAGACATAAAAGATGAAATTTAAAATATACAAATTTACCATAATTTATTTTATGATATTACTAAAAGCATAAAAGGAAAAAAATAAATAAACTAATCATTATAATTAAATATAAAATATGTGCATAAATAAAAACATAAACACAATAACAAACACAGAGTAGGTAATTCTAGCAAGAAAATTGTTACTTTAAAAATAAAATTATCCCAACAAAGAATAATTCTCCTCCCAAATTTAATTTTTCCCTTTTTTTTTCTTCATTTTTTTAAAGAAAGTTAATCACAAGGAAAGTGGAACAAAGTTTCTTCCCATTCTATTCAGATCTCTCGCTTTAACTTAGTTTTCTTAATACAATAATTTTTTTCCAAAGCCCCGGCCTCGATTTTTGTTCCTCAAGAATTATTCTTTGGTTTCTTTTCTTTCTATTTTTGGTCAGATTTACTGTCGATTCTTGATGCACAATATATATATATATATATATATATATATATAATATATATATATATATATATATATATATATATATATATATATATATATATATATATATATATATATATATATATATATATATATATATATATACATATACCATCTATATATATATATATACATATATATATATATATATATATATATATATATATATATATATATATATATATATATTAGTAACGGGCGAAAACTGACAGCCAAACTGAAAGCCGGAAGTTGCAAGTGGATGTTGCAAAGCAACGTTTGCAGCATTTTGCTACATTAGGTTTTTCAGGCTTGGCGTAACAATGGTTGGTTTCCAAGGTCGGAGACATCGTTTTGAGACCTGGAAGACCGTTTTCGGAGGTTTTGGATCTCCAAACCTGCAGGAAATCCAAGTCATGTCGGCAATTGACTTGGAAATTTCCATCACTTCGCTAGATTTTACACTTAAAATGTCAATGTTAGTGTATCTACGGTCGGTGATACCGATTTTGAGGTCAGTATGACCGTTTTCTGAGTTTTTAATCTGAATTTAGTTGGTTTAGCCCTCCAAAAAAGGGGATTTTGGTTCCTAAAATGTTTTACATGATAGCTAGGCCATTTCTGATAATTCCAATCGATTAACCGTGGCCTTTTATCCCCATTCGATATTTAAATCTATCTACTTGCTCTGGTTAACTTATTTTACTGATAAACATAATCGAAAGAAAATCATTACTATTATTTAATTATTTAATTCCTATTGTTATCGATATAATCGCTGTAGTAACAAACACCGGACGCAGACAAGCCCGCCCCTTTTGTACTTCTAGTTGACGTATTCCCCTCAAGCTTGGTACCCCATTAGCTGGTGGTGCTGAGCCCCTGCAAGTGTGAAATGGCCGTAGATAAATGAAAAATAAATGGCCAACAGGACTCGAAAGAAGAATCGGAGTTGAAGAAGAGGACGGAGCCTGAGTTGACTCATGTTCCGGAGCACTGAGCCGGGGCCAGAAAAAAAAGTACAGAGTGCGTAGCCGAAGAAGATAGAAGAAGGATGAAGAAGGAGTAAGAAGTCCTATGTGTCGGAGCATATGAGTTATTGATAGAGCCGGTGATGGAGTCGATGCGGTGCTGGATTAGCAAAATATACGCTTAACAACATAATATTGACGTTATATGTTTACGAACCCGTAAAACTCGAATTTAAGAGCATTTCATTGATTCCTACGGATGACCTGCACATCCTTGAAAAGGGTCCAAAACGAAGAATAAAGATATAAAAACAAAAGTAAAGAGTGTTTAAGAGAATAAAATGGAGGATCTAGGAAGAAGGGTGATTCCACAGGAATTAGAAATGACATGGTCCCCACATGAGATGGGGACCGGACCCCAAAATTGGGGTTTTATCCTTAAAATATGAAATTTAATAGGATATACAGCCCCACAAATAACTACATCAGATGATCACTATAGCAACCACCAAATGTTGAGCAAAATATGAAACAGCACAAGGCACTTGCTAATATGACTTCTATAATATCATGCTGTCTTATGTCTATGTTATGGGTAAAAATGGTTCTATGTTTAACCAATGCAGAGTTTGAGTTGTCAGTGGCCAGATCGTGTTTGTGCTGGTTGATTCTCCTCTTCAGATCAATGGTTTCACCTACATAGGTCATGGGGCATTGCCTGCATTTAATGTTATAAATGCAGGGTGTGGGTTGGGACGGAACTGTTAGATGCTGCTTCAGCATATCCTTTAATTTGACAACACCTCTCACTGGTTGAAATTCGTCCGGAAGAAGTTGTTTATAAAGATATAGGTTGTTCGTGGGTATATTAAAATACTTAGGAGCGGGGGACGGAGGTACAGTGACACCATTGTAGAAGGTGTGTCTAGCCTTGTGGAGGGCTCTATGGAAGACGTGAGGAGGATAATGTAAATCCATAAAGATTTTCCTGATTTTTTGCAATTGTGGGTCCAAGGTTGTAGGGCTGCACAAACCTAAAGCTCTGATGATTTGTGACGAGATGATTCCCATTTTTGTGGCGAACGAATGGCAGGAGTACCAATTTGTATATGAGTCAATATGAGTGGGCTTTCTGTATATATCCGTGATGGCGTGGAAATTTTCGTCTAATTGGATCAAGACATCCAAAAAAGGAAGTGAGTTGTTTTTGGAGAACTCAACTGTGAACTTGATCGACGGAATCTGGTTATTAAGGTAGATCAATAGGGTGTAAGGGTTGAGGTGGGCTGGGAGCACAACGAAGATATCATCAACGTTATCTTTTTCAAAAAATATTACGGTATGTATCATGTTGGAAGATGAACCGGGATTCAAAAAGCTCCATAAAAATATTGCTCAGTGTAAGGGAGAGGGGGAACCCATGGGTTAGTCGTAAACCTACTTGAAATATCGTCCGTTAAATTGAAAAAAAGTTATGCT
>JABUQX010025952.1:0-7500 GCA_015478945.1 Trachelipus rathkii
TAGCTTGCTTCGTTCCATTTGGAAGTACGGGTGTTTATTTTTATGTTTATCGTGAAACGCTTTCGTTTTTCGTGCGCCGCTTCATAAATATATATATATATATATATATATATATATATATATATATATATATATATATATATATATATATATATATATATATATATATATATAGTGATCAAAATAGTTGATTTAAACATAGAATGCGTTTCCTTTAATAAAAGATAAAGAAAATTTAAGTGCTGGCATAATATTTGTAGATGTAATATTTCGTTTTGGTTTAAACCATAAAATTCGTTTTGTAATCTTCCTTATCTATAATTCACACTATAATATGTTATTATATAATGTCTTTTAATATAATATAATGCTTTTTATTTTATACAATTACTGGTTATATTGTACATATTTTTACCTTTGTTCATTATATATCACGCAAACTGATTTCGTGCCATTTTTCGTTTTCACTTTAAAATAACACGACTTCAGTGTTGGTGGATTTTCAACAGATCTCAAGTGTAACAAGAACTATTATATATATATATATATATATATATATATATATATATATATATATATATATATATATATATATATATATATATATATATATATATATATATATATATATATATATATATATATATATAGAGTATAATAAATATATATATTAACTCACTTCTTTAAATAATATCTATAATAATATATATATATATATATAATATATATAAATATACATATATCATGATTGTATCATTAATATTGCGAAAAAATTCAGTATGATATTCATTGCATAAATATAAGATAATATGTGTCAATAAACATTTCACCGAAAACGCCTCGTTTCCAAGATACTAGGTGATGAAACCTATTTAAACATTAATTTACAATAAACAGTAAACCAAATTTTGAAAGGTAATTAACAAATTCATTTCTTGTCTTTTTAATTATACGAATACATACGACCACTGAAGAAAATATACAACAGAAATAGTACGAAGTAATGGTGCACTAAGGTTATAACAAATGTTGAAAATGAGCACCCCCAGCTGCAATACAGGCCTCTATTCTGCGACGCATTGATTGGCGGACACGTTCAAATATACCGTGTGTGTGTGCCGAATTGTGTCACAAGATGCGATTATGCGAGCCCTTAATTCTTCGGGACTTTTAACTGTTGCTGTATAAACCAAATGTTTCAGGTGACCCCACAAGAAGAAATCCAATGCATTTAGGTCTGGAGACCACGGAGGCCAAGGTTGAAATCCTTGACCTATCCAACGGCGTGGATATACAGTGTTCAAATAGTTACGAGCAACTAAACTGAAATGAGCTGGAGCGCCGTCGTGCATGAAATACATTTTCGATCTTAATTGTAATGGGACGTCTTCCAGTGGTGTAGGCAAGTCATGTTCAAGAAATTGGCGATAAACGTCTCCAGTAAGCCTCGCTGGTAAAAATAATGGACCTATCAAATGGTCGCCAACAATTCCGACCCATACATTCAATGAAAACTGGTGTTGATGGCGGCTTTCGACTATTGCATGTGGGTTCTCATCAGCCCATATGTGATTGTTGTGGAAGTTCGATATGGCGTCTCTGGAAAAATTTGCCTCATCGGTGAACAATATTTCTGCTAAATGGTGAGGATTGTCTGCAATTTTCTGTTGCATCCATCGACACAAAGCTACTCTTGCAGGAAAATCTGTTGGTACAAGTGCCTGCACTCGTTGGATGTGATAAGGGTACAGAAGTTGATTTTTCAACACCCTGAAAAAATGTCGAATGACTGCCCACATGTAGTGTTGCAGCAATCTTTCTGGTACTTGTTGTAGGACTGTCCTCTCAAGTTCTTGTAGAACCTGTTCTTCGACATCTGGAGTTGATACTGTGCGAGGTCGCCCGTTTCCATTTAAGTTTTTAAAACTTCTTGTTTCTCTAAGACGTTGATGGAGACGTGCAAACATAGTATGATGCGGGATGACACGATTAGGGTATATTTCTTCATAGTGACGCATAGCGCTAATAATTACCGTTCGTACGACCGTAAACAAAATGCATATCGCATATTTCACTATTTGTGTCTTTTGAAAATATGAGCAACACTTGAACACAGAACTTGACTCGACACGGACAAGTATATGTATAAATGAAGCGAGATACGGAACTAGTAAATAACGTGGGTAATCTTTCCCACGGTATATTTGTGCTTATTATTAAAGGTTAAGATGTGGCATGGGACGGGCAATGGAATATATCAGATATGTCCCATATAAGTTTCATCCACCTTGTATCTTGGAAACGAGGTGTTTTCGGTGAAATGTTTATTTACACATATTATCTTATATTTATGAAAGGAATATCATACTAATTTTTTTTGCAATATTAACGATACACCCTGTATATATATATATATATATATATATATATATATATATATTATATATATATATATATATATATATCGTATAACATATAACATATATATATATATATATATATATATATGTATATATTAACGACTATATATATATCTTCTATTTCAAATATTATAAAAAACATATATATATATAACTATATATACTCTATATATATATATACACATCTATATATATATATATATATATATATATATATATATATATATATATATATATATATATATATATATATATATATATATATATATATATATATATATATATATATATATATATATATATATTGCAAAAACCTCATTTTACTATTGTCATTTGCAACAAGAGTTTTGTGTATATTATAATGTACTCTTTTTAATAAAAAAGCTCTAAAATCCAATAAAAAAATTAGTTGCTATCTTTATTAAGAAAGTTAAAATGGGTTCTAACAATTTTATTCAATGGTGCCTAGTCTCGAATGGTTGGAGGCGTTAAACATAACTTCCTATAAGGGGAAGTAGGAGGCTTCCAAAGTGAAAACAACTAGAGTTAGTAGCGGGTTCTTTAGGTCTTTCAGCGTATAAAGGAAGTCGTTACGAAGGACTATCAAAAAACATCAACAAATATCTTTAAAGTATAGGAATAAAAAGAAAGATAATTTTAACTACAACACCTTCAAGCCATAATTGGTAACTTAAGAAGAAGAACACCCTCTATTGAAGAAGAAAGAAAATGCCTTCAGACACCGAGCAGTCTCCAGCAGAAGACCAAATTGAAAGAGAAACTATTGCCTGTATAAAGGTGAAGCCACTGTTGTCTTATGAAACGTCCTTTCCAACCTGGCTCCGAGTTTGAAAGGCGCAGTTTCATCTTGGCAAAATTACCTCGGAGAAAACGAAGTACATTCACGCTCTCTCAACTTCCAACAGATGTCGTCGATCGTATCTCCTCTACAGAACTTGATGCCCAAGCCTACACTCCTTTGAAGAAGGCCAAATTACAACGAATTCAATGAATTTATATCAAAGCAAGCCTACAGTGGCAAGTCTTCTCTTTATTTACGAGAAATGCTCAGGTATGACACCAAATTAAAGATTGGAGAAGACATCATCAGAATGCATTTCTTAAAAACTCTTCTAACCTTTATTCGCTCAACTGTTGTGGCTTCGGAGACATCAATTACCGTTAAGCAACCTTGTGAATTAGCCAATTAGCTAGTTGTTTTGGTATCATCCGCTCCTATCATGGCAGTGTCAACAGCAACGACTACACAAGAAACTATATCAACAACAACAACAACAACAACACCAACACCAACACCAACACCAACACCAACACCAACACCAACACCAACACCAACACCAACACCAACACCAACACCAACACCAACACCAACACAACACCAACACCAACACCAGTTACCAACAACCAACAACAACAACAACAACAACAACAACAACAACAACAACAACAACAACAACAACAACAACAACAACAACAACAACAACAAACACAGTAGGAACACCTGTAGGACTTCGTCCATATATTCAGAAACAATGACCCCATGTTTGCCGTGCACACATTTACTTAGCTCAACAGGCAAGAACATGCAGGCCATGGTGCAAGTGACCTGACAAATCTAATGTACAGATTTAGATTGTCTTCTCCTACACCAGTGGAAAACCAGAAGAGTGAGCTGATTGCTGTGCTATAATCAGTTTGCAACTTACTATAAATGTCACAATACTCGGCGAAGATACTTTCTTCCTATTGGACACCGGCCGTTCAGTTTCAAGCCTATCTGCCTCTATGGTAAAAAAAACTTGTCCTTATTTTCCACTAACGTCAATTGTTCCGCAGCCAAAGGCTCGCCTATCAAGTGTCATGATGAAATAGCGATATTAATACCTATCAAGAAGCTTCGTTGAGAATTTCATTGGACTTTCATAGTAGCTGACATCGCAATGCCAATATTAGGTATGGATTTTCTACACCATTACAATTTAATTATTGATTGCGGGAAGAAAACTCTACAAGACACAAATAATTCTCTTCTAGCACCTCCTTAAGTGTCTCGCAGAAGTTCGTTATTGCACATCAACTCTAACATTGAAGACTATAATATCTCATCTTTCCTTTAGAAGTTTCCATTGTTAAAATCACCTATTGACTTGACAAACATTCAAATTTAATCAAAAGGACCTGTTCATTACATAGAAACTGGCGATTCGCTTGCAGTGTTTGCAGGACATCGCCGTCTTACTAAAGATAAATTCAAAGCAGTAAAAACTAAATTCGACACTCTCTTGAAAATTGGAATCATTAGTTCTTCATAATCTTCTTGGGCTTCTCAGTTCCATCTTATGCCAAAGAAAACCTCAAAAACTTGGAGGCCTTGTAGTGATTACAGATCCTCGAATGCAATAACTAAAAGAGATGGGTATCCGCTTCCTCACATTCAAAGTTTATCACAACGACGTCATAGATCAACAATCTTCAGCAAAACAAACTTTCAGAGGGCATATCACCAAATTCCAATACGACCCGAGGACATTGAAAAAGCAATAACAACTCCTTTTGACCTTTTTGAAAATGTTTCTATGCTATTCGGGTTAAAGAATGCAGAACCTACTTTTCAAAGATAATGGATTTCATATTTAGACATCTTCCATTTGTTTAAATATACCTAGATGATTTGGTAATATTTTCATAAATTCCAGAACAGCATAAGGAACCTACCAAGAGTTATCAAACATCTTCAAGAAAATTCATTCAAAATATTCCTAGAAAAATGTGAATTCTTCAAGTCATCTCTTACCTATCTTAGATATCATATTTCTTCAGATGGAATTTCTTCTCCTTCAGAAAAAAACCGGAAGTTTCCCAGTACCTTTTTCCTCGAGATTCAGCAGCTCTTAGAAGATTCTTGGAAATGATTGGATACTAACGCCGTTTTATCCTGTGTTTTTGAAAACTCTTCTTTTCTTTATCAGAAAAAGCAAAACTCCATCCAAAAGATAAGTCTTTAACTTGGACTAGAGAGGAAGAAGATTCTTTAATTGAAATTAAGAATCAACTTCAAAAAGCCATCACTCTTCGATTTTATCTTCCAAATGTAACCCATCTTCAACTTGTAACGGATAGCAGTCAGACATCTATAAGAGCGGCCATTCATCAGAAGGTTGATGGACAACCAGAACCTATAGATATCTACAGCAAATAACTACCAGAGGAACAACGTAAATACTCAGCTTTCAACAGTGAACTTTTAACAGCCTATTATTCTGTTCTTCATTTCAAGCATATGTTGGAAGGAAGAAATATTATCTCGCGCACTGATGATAAGCCTCTTGTTTCAGCTTTCTATAGTAGGAATCAAGCAAAAAGTAATCGGCAGAACCACCATTTTTTGTCTGAACAGAATATATATCTTAAATGACCTACCTCAGAGGAGCAGATAACATTGTGGTAAATGCTTTTTCCTAGATATCCTCGGTAACAGTAGATGCCATCGATTTACCTGCTATCGCTCAACTTCAATCAACAGATGAAGAAACTACCAGTTTACAGCCTCATCTTCGTTCTTACCCTCTACAAAATAATCTTCACGTATGGTGTGATTCCTCTTCAGATTTTCAGAGACCGTTTTGTCAAATAATTGTAGTACACAAATCTTCAACATTTTTCATCAGGTGGTTCATCCTGGAATTAAGACTTACCTCCGTCTTATCAAGACTAAGTATTTCTTGCCTAATATGGATCGTGACATCAGAATTTATTTTTCGTTCTTGTCCTGTCCTGTCAACAGTGCCAACTATCAACTATCAAAAATTCAACGTCATACTAAACCACCTATTGCTCCTATGAACATCCCGCCACAGATATTTGAAATAGTGCATATTGACATCGTGGGACCATTATCTCCTTCTTCCATTACCGATACCTCAGCTCCATTCTTCAGATATCTTCTCACCTGCATCGACAAGAACAGTAAATGGACAGAAATAATTTCTCTATTGAATACTTCAAAATCTGTCGCATTCGCCCTCATGCAATTGATATCAGTATTTGGAATTCCTCTTTATATAATCCCAACAAGGGATCACAGTTTGAAGGAGAATTTTTTACCGAGCTATCAAAATTGATAGGATTTCATAGTCCCCGAACAAGCGCTTACCACTCTTCAGCTAATGGTCAAATCAAAAGATTTCATCGGTCTTTGAAGAGTGCTATCATGGCGCGGAAACAAAACTGGATACTCTCTCTTCCAATCATCATCCGAAGTTTTCGCTGCATTCTTGATGACTCAGGATTCCCTCCTTTTTAAGACGTGACCGGAAAAACACTTCTCTGCTCTGTAGAATTTCTACAAACACCCAAAAATAGAGCTTCTTGCAACGACGTCATGTGAAAATTTATGGCTCATTTGAAACAACTGTATTTTCGACAGCTACCGCCTCTTCAATCCTCCAGTTCATCATCATACATTCCTGCCGAACTTCAAACCTGTTTTCATGTCTTTCTTCCAGTCGATCGCAATTGGAAAAGTCTTGAAGCACCTTATTCTGACCCTTACAAGCTTCTTCAAAGAATGGATCGATACTACAAGATACAACTTCCTGATGGACGAACAGATGTTGTTTCGATTAGTCGTCTAAAGCCTGCCGTACTCTCTTAGACCTCACAGATGGTTCCTCAATTAGTTGTTGATTTGCTTACACAGATGTCCACTTCATTTACTGAACAACAGGAACAACCTTTAGTGCCTATACGTAATCCAGTACTAGAAGTTAGTATTAATGTATAAGCTCCACATTTTGGGTGCAAAGTATTATATAGTCTCAAAATAGTTGAGTTAAACATAGAATACGTTTCCTATAGTAGAATATAGATAAAATTTAAGTGCTATATTTCGTTTTGGTTTTAAACCATAAAAAAAACGTTTGTAATCTTGCATATCTATAAATTGGTAGTTTCTTCTGGTGATCGAAGACGAACAGAAGGAGGTAAAAATCTGATGGCGGCTAATATTACTGAGAATTTTACGAAAGATCATCTGCCACAATGTTATCTGCTCCTCTAA
>JABUQX010025952.1:12500-15000 GCA_015478945.1 Trachelipus rathkii
TCCATACCCAGTAGGGTCAGTGTTGCAAAGAGTACTGAACTCGCAAATAAAAAGTTTTAACAGAAACAATTAGAAACTTTTTAAATTATTAGTTATTCATTGCAGCGACATGTAATATAAATATACATTGTTTGTTTTTTCCTTCACTTTAGAACCATCAGTTTAGTTTATTTCTATTATTAAACTATATCATTTTGCTTTCTTTCAAAACTTTTTATCACTTAATAAGCATATTGGACTTGATTAGCTTTAGCCTTGCTTTAATCAAAATATGGTGTATTAGTAATAATGTTTTCATTTTTACTTTACTGCCTTTTCTAATATAAACGTTATTAATTTTAAATTTATTTCAGGTACAGTTTTTGAAATAAAAATATGGGATCTAATATGCCTCTGAAATTTTTTTCGATGTTTTACCAGTGCGTTATTTTGTAACCTAAAAATTTAAGAATACACACACATAGACAAACACACTTTTTAACACACACACACACACACACACACACACATATATATATATATATATATATATATATATATATATATATATATATATATATATATATATATATATATATATATATATATATATATATATATATATATATATATATATATATATATATATATATATATATATATATATATATAACTATATATATATATATATATACACACACATATATATATATATATATATATATATATATATATATATATATATATATATATATAAAAGAGAAATCTATTAATAGCTTCAAAAGTAAAAAAAAATATCACAGATACGTGGACCGATCATATATCCCAGGGTGCTCTCTACGCGACGATTACAGGCAATTTAAGAGTAGGAAAAACAATGTATATGAAAACATATTTTCAAATATATATATATATATATATATATATATATATATATATATATATATATATATATATATATATATATATATATATATATATCTCTTACTCTTTCTCTATATATATGCTTTGCGCCATATATATATATATATACTCTTTTATATATATATATATATATATATACCTATGTATGCTATATATATATATATACTACCTGCATATGTATAAAAAAAATATATATATGAAATATATATGTATGCATATACCTATACTCCATATATATATATATATATATATATATATATATATATATATATAACCATATATATATAATATATATATATATATATAACATATTTATATATATATATATACATATATTATGTAATAACTCCTTGCATATATAATATATATATATATATATATATATATATATATATATATATACTATATATATATATAATATATATATAGATGATGAGTTCAGACAGGTAGCTGATCTTTTTAAGCAGCTCCCTATTCCGGTTGTTATACTAGGAGACTTGAACCGCCACCCCTTATTGGGCGACTCTGTCACTTCGTCTAAGTCAAGATCCTTGTGAATCTTTGCACCCTTTTCCACACGGATACCGCCAACATGGACTCCCTATGAACGTTTTGGGCCACGCATAACTGCATCTTCTATATTAGGTATTTCCTTTTGCTCCCAACATTCTCTTATGAATCAACTTTACCTGGTCCCTTTGATTTTTATTTATACGGCGGGGATTATGCTTAATAGTTTACGATAAGATTATATACTAATGCAATGTTAACGTCCAACTCCAACTGGCGTTATGACCGACCTCCAGTGGGCTCCCTTTTGATCGGCCACACAAGCCATCACTATCTTTCTTCAATAACCGGAACTTGATGATGATGCACCTTTCACTTTCCAGCAGGTTTGTCATGTCCACAGCAGTGGGAAGCTGCATTCACGTCTTTGGCGGTGAAAGCGTTCGGCAACTAATGGTCCCCAGAGTGCGCATAAGCTAGCAGGAAGACCAGAAAACTCACAGGCAATACAAAAGGACCCTGCTACCAAACATGATGATTTTTAAAGCAGCTGCGTCGAGATTTCGGCGAATTGATCACCAAACAAGTAAACTATATTTTCAAACTTATATTTCGACAGTCAACTCCACAAATCCTCTTCCTTTAGTGTGGAAAGTTACACAGAAAATATCACGTCGCATCCCAACAACTCCTCACCACAGTGCTCCGTTATGAGCCTGATACAACCGTCGTCTCGCTGCACCACTTTGTTGCGGGTAAAAAAATGCTGAGTTATAGTTTTTGTAGCCACTCAGCTCTTTCCGCGCATATCCTGAAGCTTTTTCAAAAATTGAAAACTAGCACTACACTGCCAGGCTTTTCAACAGCAAAAGGGGAAGATCGTACACTTGCAGCGTATCAAGCTGCACTGATTAATGTCAAAGACGGTGTCCTTGACCCAAACATGATTTCATACATTATGCTCCGTCATATTCATCAGCGCTTTCACTGGATCTGTAAAACAGAATTTGTATTGAACCTTCTTTTCCATTTGTTTGGACTAGCTTTTATAATCCACACACTATACCAGCTTTAGGGAAGATCAGAG
>JABUQX010025952.1:25000-49689 GCA_015478945.1 Trachelipus rathkii
ATTCTCCCCTTAATTAAGTAGAGGTTAAATTCCCTTTAAGAATTCCATATCCAATAATTTTCTACAATTGCTTATTAGTTTTTATACAATAAAAAAGATTATCAAAATTGCTAAATGATAAACGTGTCTAGAAAGCAACTTAATATTTTAGCAGATATTTTGTACTAATTTAACAGTAATAAAAAGAAATCCTGTTATGAAATTACCTTCGAATGGAAATGGGTTGTTGGAAAGAACGCCAAATTAAATACACACTAAAATCAAATTACCTCCAATTCAAATTAAAATTCAGTTATTTTGAATGAAAATAAAATTGGAAGTTCTACAATCTGGCTTTTATTCTCTAGAATCATATTAATATATAATATAATATATATATATATATATATATTATATTATATATATAATATAATAATATATATATTATAATACTATATTATATTATATATATATATTATTATAATATATACTGTATACTATATAGATATATATATATATATATATATATATATAGGGTATATAGTATATATAGTATATAATATATAATATAATATATATATATATATATATACTATATATATATATATATAAATTATATATATATATATATATAGTATATATATATATATATATAGTATATATATATATATATAGTATATTGATAGTATATATATATATATATTCGAGTATATTATAATATATATATAATATATATATATATATATATATATATATATATATATATATATATATATTAATATTTATATATAATGTAATATATACTGTAATATATATATAATATATATATATAATATTATAATATATATATATATATATATATATATATAGTATATATTATATATATATATATTATATATATATAATATACTGTATATACGTATATGATATATATATATATATATATATTATATAATATAGATATATTATATATATATATATAATATACTGTATATATATATATATAATATTATTATATTATATAATATTATATATACTATATAATATATATATAGTATAATAATATATATATATATATATATATATAATATATATATATATATATATATATATATATAGGGGCCTATATATATATAATTTATTTATACAAGAGTATTATAGCCTTTACATTTTCACCACTTGCCAATATTTTTATTTCGAAATAAACTTTTCACATTTATCTATTAATAATTAATATAACAAAAATGAAAATATTGATATAATAAAATAAAATAAAAATTACAAATATTTAAAAATAAATATATATAAAATAAAATACAATAAAAAAATATTATACAAGATTGATATAATATGAATTGTTATTAGCATTTGAAAAGTGAATCGAATATTTCAAGTTCATCTGTTAATAATAAATATATTAAAAATGAATATTTAAAAAATAAAAGTAAAAGAAAGATATAAAGTAAATATAGTAAAATGATATGTAGAAAATAAAAATAAATATAAAATATTTTATGCACAATAAATATGGATTTTTCATTGAGAAAGATGGTTAAAATGTAATAACATTTGTCATCTACATGATACAAAAGAAACGATATTGTTACTACTACCATTATTACTATTATTATTTATATTACTATTATAAGATATTATATAATAATATATTATTATTATTATTATTATTATTATTATTATTATTATTATTATTATTATTATTATTATTATTATTATTATTATTATTATATTATATTATTATTATTATTATTTATTATATTATGTTATATACTATTATTATTATTATTATTATTATTAATTATTTTAATATTAATATTAATAATAATATTAACATTAATTATAGTATCTATTATTATTATTATTATTATATTATATTATATATTATTATATTATTATTATTTATTATTATTATTATCTATTATTATTATTATTATTATTAACTATTATCATTAATTTTATTATTATTTTTATTATAAAAGTATTTATCATTGTTTATTTTCATTATTTTAATATTTTTCTGTGTTATTATATTATATTTTTTTTATTACTCTTATTATTATATTAACATTAATTATTATTATTATTATTATTATTATTATTATTATTATTATTATTATTATTATTATTATTATTATTATTATTATTATTATTATTATTATTATTATTATTATTATATTATTATTATTATTATTATTATTATTATTATTATTATTATAATAATAATAATAATTTATTATTATTACTTTATTATTATTATTATTATTATTATTATTATTATTATTATTATTATTATTATTATTATTAATTATTATTATTATTATGAGTATTTATTATTATTACTATTATTATTATTAATATTATCAATAATAATAATAATAATAATAATAATAATAATAATAATAATAATAATAATAATAATAATAATAATAATAATAATAATAATAATAATAATAATAATAATAATATTAATAAAATTATAATTTAATAATAATGTGATTTTTCTTTTTTTAATAATATTCTCTCTCTTAACTTTTGTCTTTTTTTAGGGGTGTTTTTTTTATATAAAATTATGTTCAACAAAATTTAAGACGAGTCTTTCTTGGAAGATGCCAGACGTACGATGTGCCTAGTTTTTATTAAACATTTACAATTTTTAATATTTTCTGCATATAGTCTTTAGAGTACAATGGAATTTCTTCTAAGACCTTCATATTCAGGGTAGATACATATAAAATATATTAGGTCTTCTGGGTTACATTTATTATATCGCAGTTGGTTTCACCATTTGAGAACTCTTTTCTCAATTTTAGGTTTAAAGTATTTGTTCTAGCTCTGTTAATTATTATTGAATAGAAGGAGTTATCATGATCTGAGCTTTCTTCAATTTCCCTCTTCCAACTTTTATTGACTTGTAAACTTTCTTTGATTTCTATTTCATCTTCACATTCTGAGTTTTATCTTCTGTATATACAGTTGATATGACATTTATTAACCCATAATAGATTTAGAATTCTTTTAATACTCTTATTAGCGATTTCTTTCTAGCTGAGTCAAAAGCTTTTTAGGAGGCAATTAAAAAATAATTAAAGGCAAATGCCCTCTATATGCTTCTTCCACACAGTACTGCAGGATAAACAAGTTGTCTTCAATTCTTGCTCCTTCTGTGAATCCATTTTGATATGTTCCTCTATCTCATTGTTAATTATTATAGACATAAGTATTTAAAAGGAATAGTCAGCTAGGGCGATAGGTCTCGACTCCTTTGCTGTTGGGTTTCTTTTTTTTCTCAATCATCTTCGTTAACGAAATTTTCCCTGATTTTGGTTTGTTTTCTAGAGTTAACTCACTTTTGATAGTTTTAAATACTTGGAGACGCTTTACATGTTTTGTTAATACCTTGTACAATTCTGGTTTTAATCTATCTGGACCTGGAGCCTTCTTTCCCTAAAGTTTTGCAAGTACCTTCTGATTTTATCAGTAGTTATGCCTCTCTGGATTATTTATGGTTATGACTAAGTCTTTTACTTTTATTGCCGCTTTCATATGTTCTCTCATTTGTACTGGGAACTGATGTTCTTCAAGTTATTATTCCATTTTGTTGCAATGATGTTTATATTTTTCAAAATATATTTTTCCATATTTATTATTATTGTTATTAATATTATTATTTCTTGCCTTATTTCTTCTTTTGGTATTTACTCCCCATTTCTATGGCGTGGTGTGATCTCCTTGGGTGTTCTGTCAACTCCCTTCAACTTCTTTACATTTTTTCATACCTTATTGTAGTTCGTTTTTAATCTGTAAGTCTTTTCTCACATTTGGCTATTTCCTGCATTAATAGTTATTGTACTTTTCTTTCTGTTCTTTATACTGTCCAACTAACCCATTTCTGATATTTTCATCTTTGTCATTTGTCCTTTCCAATTTATTTCCTTCCTTTTCCTGATTTTTATTCTTATTTCTTCTGTTATTCAAGGCCTTTACATTTTTTTTACTAGTTTCTTCTTTTCTCATTTATGTTTTAGCAATATTTCGTCTGCTGCTTGTTTAATATATTTGTTCATTTATTCCAAGGTTTATACTCTCTCAATTTGCAAATTGCTTTCCACTTTCCTTACATATCTTTCCAAAAAAGCCTTGGCTCTGTACTATAATATTTAATATTACATCATTTTCTTTTTTTGTAGCTAGTCTTTTCCACCTTGCTGTTTAGGGTAATTGTATTAGATTGTGATCTGATAAAAAGAATATTTTTTGTTTTATATTCACTCTGCTTTAATTATTATTCTCGATGTTTTTAACTTTTGTACAAAAAATATGCGTAATATTTATGCATTATATCGTTCGTTTAGGAGCTGGTTGCCTTTGCAACACATGGAACGAAGTATCTATGCCGCCCGAAACTAGGTCGGTAGTCTAAATAATCCTCTATTTAAAAATGGTTGAAACTCCGTTGGTGCAGACTTATTGCTATTTAAATGTGATTCTTTATTATTACGATAGTTATAGACGGGATGCTAGTATAGTATTTAATCAGGTCTTATGATATTAGGAGTTTAATAGTGTATAGATATGATGAGGTATATAGTTAATAATATATATACATATTTAGATTACTCCTATATTTATACTGCATAGTCCCATCCTATTCCCTTGAATATACGTACTTTACGTATGCCTAGTTGATCTTATATATAGTATGGCGATATATTATAAGATTGGGAATAGGTAACAATGAATAGGAAATGAGAATGATATGATTGTACTTTTTGTATATCCCTTGTTAATAAGTATGTATTGGTATTCGTATTGCGATTCAGCAGCACATTACAATTAGTATTAGAAAGAAAACATACAATCATGTATCCTATTGTTCTCAATTGTGGAGATAGTTTCGCGCATCCGAAGTCTATATATAGAATAAAGTTAGTATATTTAGACCTCTAACAAGTTTTTTGTATATATATTATTTGAACTAATTATATTGTATCTTTTTCAAAAACCATTTTAGAAAACATTGGTGAAGTTGTGTTTATTTCATAAAGATACAATTTTAAGATTGTAGTCAGGGTAACCAGTCAATCATATTAATGCTACTGAAATCGTCTTTGTAATTTAAAGAGTTTAGTAAATTATCTAATATTTAAATTATATTGTAATGAGAGAATGATAGATTTCTTAAACTATATTCATGTCACATGCGTATATATAATGAATAATATAATGAGATCGCTCGTTGAATTGTGAGGGTAATAGTATGATAGGATTATCGATGCAGAGACGCGCGTTAGGGAAAATATGTCGAATCAATTAATTGTGGGATTGGGTTTGAATATTAATTGAATCACATTAATTAGAAATAATAGATGCCTTTCTTTCCTATTTATGTATTATCAATGAGATTAGTTATTTACTTATTATTACTTCATTATTAATTATTATATTTGATGATTAATTATGTTATTGTATGTGTGTATTTAATTACCTTACGTTGCTGATTATTGATTAGATGTATTATTGAGTTATTGATTGTCGGATTGCATGTTCATTATAGTTGTGATTAATTTTATACATAACTATCGATAGTCAAGATCGTGGATTATTATGGTGTAGTGTAGATAGAAATAATTAGAGTAACGGTAATAGATAAGCAATAATAGATTAGTAATCAAGTAATAAGTTTAGGAGATAATGGATATAAATTTATATATGAATTTATAAAGTTTACTGTAAATCATATAAGAGAATTTTGCGCATTTAATGAAAAAAAATTCATAATAGTGGAATGATTCATACTAATAATTGAATAATTAGAAAGGCATTAATATTAAGAATTTTTTGAAATAAAATACTGACAATTATTATATTGATTATAAAACGTTAAAATATTAAACCATAAATATTAAAATATATTATCATATTAGTAATGAATGAGGAGCAATAATTACTAGAATAGTATATTATATCAAGGTTACAGTAATGTGTTTCTAAATCTGTTCAATAATGGATACGTTAAACAAAATAAATAAGTATAAAATAAACACATAAATAATAAAAAATAATAGATAATCACATTAATATAATAAATTCGGTGGGAGAGTAAAGTATATGATAATCTAATAGATAATATGAAAATCGAATAATGATGAGAAATATCATGGACCATTTTGTTTGTTTGATTCTAACTATTATATATAATAATTGAGATAACATATATCATGTATCATCGATCGATTTGCCATAGATCATGAGTATTAAATATGATCTAGGAGAGTTACACGTTCCATGACTCATTCATATATATAAAAACTTTACTGGACTATATGAAATAATAAGAAAACACTAATCTACTTTTATAACTTACTAGAGAATATACACTTGAAGAGAAAGAGTCATCGAAAATGTTTTTGAGAACTGTAAATTAAGAGAGAATAAAAATAAACTAGAATAATAATGAAGTAGTAGTTATGACGTAATTATATTAATATAATATTCAAATATTATTGAAATGCAATAAGAATAAAGATATAATAATAAATATATACCTAAACGCACTAATTATTTATATATATTACATAATCCTAATTCGGCATCGAATGATGATAATTTCAATTACTATATTGCCGTAGAGCATGAAGGAGTTATAATATAGCTATAAGGTAGGATGAAGTAATAATTATGAACTAACAGAATTGGCGACCCCATACGAGACCCTCATGAATAATATAAGTGGATAAAATAATGAATACATAAGTAATAACTTGAGTCTAATCCTATCACGAAGTTAGGTTAATGAGATATTAAGTAATAATACTATATAATGTAATTCAATAGGTTCTCTATATAGGTTCAAGAAGGTTTAGTACCATTAATAATTATACATCGATATATGGTAATATATAGGAAAGTCAATAAAATCTATCGGATCTTTGAGTATTTGCTTACCATCACTATATATGCTGAGATATAAGCATCAATGATGAATAATATGTGTAATGGTATCCCTTTAGACATCTACTCACAAGTTGTAATACGATTTAAAGTAATAGTGGCTTTGGTCATCTCAATATGATATAGCGCTAGGCCATCGTGGCGTTATCTAAATAGAGTTAATAGAGTACCATGGTCACATCATTATTAATAATGATATAATATAATTCAAAATGGTGTAGAGGAAGTAGATAATAATTCACTCATTATAGAGTAATAGTATGAGATTAATATCAATGGTATGACTGTACCATAATAATCATATTGGTGAAGATAAGAGTAATGAATTATAATAATTAATATCAATTCATACTAATCATAAATTCTAGAATCTATTTCGGGATTAAATGAGAATGGACTAGTACTGATTAGTTTGCAAGTGATAGACATAACTAATGAATAATTCTCATGGAACGGACTCTAGCCACTATAGTGATAATCTAAAATGAGATAAATCATCAATATCATTAATTCACAATATAATGATAATCAATAATAATCTCTAAGGATTATGTTATTAATCATAAGAGTTAATTGGGTGAAGTTATCGATTACGCGTGCAATCATTGAATTAATCATGAATATAATTAATAACTAATAATAGCTACTATAGGAAATCAGCATAATAATCACATGAGTCATATCGTAGATGGATAGTAGAATTGGAGTGATTACGAATTATCTGTTACTAAATTCATAAAATAATAAATAATTAATATATAACAAAGAACTAAGACGAAGTAAAGATTGAACCATGTGATAGAAGGAAGAATTCCAGATAAAGAACAGAAGGTAAGATTTGGTGTAAGAGAAATGGTGCTCAGAAATGTGGAAATAAAGATGAAAGATTGAGAATGAGAAGCAAAGAAGAAGAGAGAAGAAAGATAGATGACAGATACAGAAAAAGAAGATAGAATGAATGGACCAGAAAGAGAATTAGAAGAAAGACATGAAATCGAAGAGGCGAGAGAAGACGAAGAAGAATAAGAATTAGAAGATAGCATGAAGAAGCAGAAATTAAACAGCGTAATAAAGAAGATATAAAGAGAGAGTAATCGGTCTCTTCGTAGTATCAAAGATGTAAATAATCCATAATTGAATCAATAATGCTGAAGTAATTGGAATTAATGGCGCTTATATGAATAATAACAATAATAATTATATCTGAAAGATAAGCGATAACTAATTAATTGAACTATATATATGTGAAAATATAACTGTAATAATAATATGTAAAATAAAATATGAATAATAATCCTAATAATAATAATTAATATTAATTAATAATATTTAATATCTTAATCAATAATCAATAGTATTAAATAAATAATAATAATAATATTGATAAAAATAGTATGACATTTTTTTTATTAAAAATTCACGTAAAAATAAAAATAAAATATAAATAAATAAAAATAAAAAGGAAAAATAATAAAATAATAATATATCAATGATTATCATAATAAATACATATATTATCCTTCAGTAGAATATCCTTGTCTAGGTCATTAATCATATACTATTATATATAACCAATAAAATAATAATAATAATCTATCAATAATTAATAATATATAATAATTAATAATGCTATATAATATAATTATATGCCCTTCAATTGGAGATCGTTTTTTTGGCATAGATAATCAATAATACCTCTACAAAGAATGAACATCCGGACAAATATAATCGAATCGCATGTGTAACTTCTTATGCCAGGAATCCTGGTGACGTTTGAGGCTTCACAAAAATTCAATCAACAGTTATGCGTCTTCAGTTGTTGCTGCTTCTTTGTCGATGCGTTCTCATCGAGCATTTTTTCTATTTTGCGATTGTGATTGTTCGTCTTTCTGGGTAGGTTTGGCAGCCGCTATCTCAGTCTGTCCCTGCGTACTTATTGGTGAGGTGAGACTTGATAAAGTCCTTTCTATCTCGTCGATAAGAAACTCTTTGTTTTACTGCTTAACACCCTTCTCAAACGCGGGGAAATCTCTGTCTGTTTGTATTTTGATCTCTCCTCATGGGATCCTCTCTTCTTGGTGTTCGGGAAATGTCTTCCTTAAAGACTGGATTTATCTGCCTTACCCAATGATTCTCTCCCTCCTTCCGTTCATGCGTGATTTCCTCGTTATTATTTCTTATAGAAAGTTGTATATATATATACTAAGGTATGCTGCTACTTGTAAATTTTTCACGTACTCTGCTGAATCTTGTTCTGCCCACGCATTTATTAAGCTTTTCTTGTAATGCGAACTAGAGGAGTAGCATCGAGTTAATTTGTAGACGTAACAACCGTCAGTACAAAGGAGCTTACTGGTTGTTGCTGACGGCTAAGCAGCCATCGAAGTCGTCTATTCTTCCTCGACTAAATCACGGACTCTCGCTAAGTTAAAGGTCCGGTGAAGGTGTTGCTGTTGTTTCGTCATCCTTTTGGAAAAGCGCTCACTGATACTGGACCGTCGAAGTATTGAGTGCATCAGCTCTCTATGCAGCTAAATTAACTTTGAATGTCATATGCTCGCACTCTCACGAGGGAAAAGAGTTCATCGGCTGCAGCTAGCGATGGTGAGATTCATAGGGGGATCACAACAGAGCGTAGTAATTTAGGCCCACGCCTCTCTTCTATGGAAGTCGACTTGGCATGTCTGCACTGCATTGAAGTTGAGATAAATCAGTTATAGCTCTGGTGTATCGCATGGTCATGGTATATCATTAGCGTCACGAACTAGCTTCTGGAAGCGGGCACGCCTGCAAGGCCATGGTGTTTGCCATATTCGTGCTTTGTAGTCGCTCGACCAAGGCACGTATCGAGGAGTAACTTGTAGGGGCTGCTTAACCAGATCTGCTCGTAGTCGTGTGCTGTCTCGACTCTCCTCGCGTCCATGTTCCGATATCTTATCGATTTCTTCTGATCTTGCTCTGATTAGAATTACGTATCAATGCGCGTAATTCTGGAGGAAGAGCGGCGAAACGGTCGAAGTTGTTCGCCATATCCGCTTTGTGAGGTGTACTGCTTTCCCCTAGATCCCCGCACGGGTCTGGAAATTCGCGGGGACTCTCTGTTCATGGCTGGGGCAATCGTGTTTGAGAAAGTCTCTTCTGCTTTTCACGTCACGTTTTCTCTTATTTATTTTATTTTTATATTTTCTTTATTTTTATTTTTTAGGCTGGTGTTATCAGTGTATTAAAAATGGCGCTCTGATATTCAAGTCGACGGAGCGGACTTTATAGCAATAATCGGATTCTTTTCACGACTAGTGCGATTTACTATAGCATTCTAAAGGGTTTATAAGAGCTATGTACCCAAACGCACTGAATGATCTTTATTAAATTTTGTTTTATTTTTTTCAGTTACTTTTAAATAAATTCACTGTGAAAAAAACTAGATATACTTTTTTATTTTGCACTGTTCAACTTTCAACCTACTCACCGTACACTTTTTTTTTTAATTGAGTTATGCGCCCCGACAATGTTTTCAGAAGGGGGCTGTTGTCACACGGGTTCACCGAATGTACTACTATATCTTACATATATTTCACATAGATCTCTATAATGTTTATTGGCCCTATTTACGAGAATCGCCTTGATACAGTCATAATTTAATAAGTATATGTTTTGGACAATAGCAAACGCGCGTTTATTTGATTTTCGTGTAGGTTATTAAATACTCTTCTATTGACTATTGGTAACTATGAACACAAACTCTAAGTGTCACATTTTTCGAAGAAAAATCTAAATGTTTAGCTTCTTAATATACCCAACTATTTAATTTACATTGGTACCTCCCAATTAACATAGTACTCAAATGTTTTCGAGACCAATAGAGAGTGCCACATTATTAGCATGCTCTGGTCTTTACCTGAACTGAGCCTCCCTGCAAAGTCGGCATCAGTCCATTAGGGGGACAGAGACATCTTTGGTGACCTTGATATATTAGTACAGAAAAAGAATGAAACATTTATTTCGAATCAACATTTCCTTTTCTTTTGTACAAGATTTCCTTTATATAGCTAGTGCAACCAGATGATCCGATTCCTCTAAAGATACGTGTGGTGTTTTTTTATAACAATAGAAATAAAAATCTGGTTGCACTTTACTCTATATTCCTTTATACTAAATTATTATATCTTAAATGTACCTAAGTTACCTGTGTACCATGATATACATATTCTATAATAATATTATTAATAATATATAATATTAATATATATATTTCGTATTATACTTATTATATATATACTATAATATTATTATTTATATATTATATCGTATTATTATATTAATATATAGTTATATATATTACTATTATACTATTAACTATCATATATTATTTTAAGTTGTATATAATATTATATATAGTTATATAGTTAAATTATCTATAGTCATGTGTTGTATATTTACTCTTATTAGATTTATTCTCTTATTTATTGATAGTATATAATACAAACAGTATTATATCTTATATCTTATATATCTATACTTTATATATATATTAGTATATAATTATATATTATAGATTATTAATTAATATTTAGTATTATAGTATATTTTTTAATATTATTATCTATTATTATATATAATATATATCTATTGTATATTTATAGTATATATAGCTTAGCATTATTTATACTTAGTATTATATATTATTAAGTATATTAATATATATATAAATATAGAACATATTTATTATATATATATATATATATATGATATCAGCGTATTATCCTATTCAGTACTAGTATACTAGTGTTATAGTATTAGTTAGGTATATTATTTAGGTAGTAGTAATTTATTATGTAGTTATAACCCATATATATTAGTAATTATAACTTATCTACCCTTCGTATATTGATATAGTATACTATCTACTATGTTACGATAGGTTTATATATAGGTAGGTTTAATACTACTTATTACTAGTACCTCAGCTAGTTATACTACTCTGTTATATTGACTCTTATATAATATCATAGGGAAGTCAAAATTTGATTTTGGCCAGGCTAATTTGACGACACTAACTCGCCTTGTTGGTACGTTTTAGCAATGATATTGATTCTGCTCTAACTTGTAATACTGAGAATTGTTGACGTCTATGGGACCTCTCTCCGCTAGCCATTCTCTCGCATGCCACTTCCTCTATGAAAAAATTAATTTAACAAATATGGGAAAAATTGAAAATACAATAATAATAATATATTATGAGCTAATTATTTTAGTACATATATTTTTCCCGCGCTATTGACGTTTAGAAAATACCTTTCATATAAACTGTTTTGTATTGTTGTTTTTTTTGGCCATTGAAAGATAAAGTTAGAATAGAACTTTGTCTTTATTCTGTTGACATTTGCGATTATACGTTCTACCTATTTTCCTTAACCCATTGTCTTCGATCTTCTGAGGCCCCTATGTTCTAGAGCTGATTGCTAAGTTAGATCACCTTGGGTGACACATTCCGGAATAGAAGAGAATTAAGGTACTGCTCATTTGTTTATATTGGCTTAAAGCATGCAGGACATCAATCATAGATAGAAATTTGTATGAGTTAGTGGTCGGCACAGTTGAGTTTTTTATAATTTCCAGTCAATCATGTCAGTTCATGATTATCTGACAGTAGCCTGGAAACATCTGTTCCTACGTGATGAGACTTATTTTCATGATCCTTACGTATGCTCCTCTGTTTGATTCTGCATGAGTAGAAATTATCAAGCGATATAAAGCATCATCAGCCACCTTCCCCCCGCTGTCTGTCTGTCTTGTCCTTGAATGTGATTTTGATATCCAAAACCAACATGGTGCTCATTTATATCTTCTTAATTATGATATGATAGAAAGTAAATCCTGAAGAATTGAAGTTTCTGGAATGTCTATGTGTTGATCCACTTATTAAGCGTGATAGATTCTAATGTGAGTTCTCTTGCGAGCAATCTTTTGCGTCTTATGCATGGGCAAAGGCTCTCTGGATAATTTGTGAAAGGCAAAACTGCTACTTTGAAATCTTGCCAGAAGCTTTAGAATCTATGCATTTCATTTGATAGAGCATATTTTTTCATATAACACGGATGGTCTCTAATAATTTTTCCAGCGACTCCAATTTTCACATTCAAAGAAGACACAGAATTTCAATTCTATGTTTACCATTGTGTTAAATCTTGTTTGAATTTGCTTCATTAACTCACTTTAAATTTTTTGGAGCCCGCTTGTTTAACCATCAATCAGAGGCAGCTTTATCCTAGCACTGCGAGACGGACTATTTTAGGCTCCATACTGCATTGAAGCGTCCTCTCTAATTACGAATCTCAATTCATTCTATACCAGACCACCACATGTATAATGGCAGTGTTTAAACAATAACCACTCCACAACGGCATTGTTTTATTAGGGTACATATAACTCTTAATGCATTAAAAATGTAGCTTAAGTCTCACTCCTCTACATGCCTCGACACTGCTTCCGTTGCAGGGTTAAGTGATCTTAAGTAAACATCACTCTGGTCCTTTAACTAAACACAGTAATTTTATCGTCCATATCCTATTCCTTCCAAATGTGATTTGGTAGTTTGCACTCTTCTCTGCCCCAAAAACAATCCATCGTCAATTTTTGGTCTCGCAAACTATAATGTACGATGTTTGCTTCTAAACCCAAGACGGTTTTTTCTTTCTCTTTCTACTTATTCTAATTTCCCTCCACCCCTCATAGTAGACTAACTGCCATTTAGATTCCCCATATCTTGAAATGCGCAGGTCATTAACAATGTCAGCCAGTACTCTTACATTTATTTTTTTTCTCTTGTCCTTTTGCTTGTTCATGCGATGTTTTCGTAGTTTCTCGGTGGAGTACGGCGTCTTTCTTTCGTCATGTTTTTATGTTCCGGCGCTTCTGCTTCTTTATTTTATTTTTCTCTGTCTCGTCTTCTGTTTGCTTATGTTATTCTTTCGTCTTTTCTTGCTCTTTTATTGTTCCTGTATCCTTGTTCTTTTTTCTATTTTAACAATTCTCTTGATTTCATCTTTCTTTCTATTTTTTTCCTTCTTATTTTCTATCTCTGTTATTCTTCTTCTATATACTTTTTTTTTTTTTCGTTTCACCCCCAGCGGTACTCACGCTGAGGGAGCCGCCGTTCATCCGGCGGGGTGTCGTCTTGTCCGTGCGCGCCGTCCGCCCCGCGGGCGCACGGCTTTCCCGCGCTGGCTTGCGCCCCGGGGCCTAGCTGCTGCTTGGTTGGGGGTGCTCTCCCTACCTGCTGTCTGGGTTTGTTCTCTTCATCCCCCTTTTTTTTTCCCCTTCGCGCCACCTTAATCTGTTCTTTTTCTCTTTCGTTTGCTGAGACGCCTTCATCCCATGGGACTCCGACTAATTTCTCAGCTGCTATCAAACAGCCATTCTTATTATTGAAAAATCTTTTTTCACTTAATTTAAAATTTTTGAGCTACACACTCCTTTTATTTATCTCATATCTTTACTAATTTCGATCTACTTATCATTTGATTGTGCGACCCAATGCTAAATTTGTTTTAGAAAGCCCAATTCACTACAATATAAGATCTTTTTCCATTTGGTTGAAATTGGTGCATGATCAAAAGACATTTTATAGAATTTTAACTATGTTCTATGGGCTCATGAGGCGCTTTTGAGATGTGAGTATGTTTGTCGCAGATCGGCTTCTTCGGCTTTGAGAATCGCAGTTAGGTTGGAGGGGCAAAGTCTCTATCTCGCTTCTGAAGCTTTGGCGACTTAAAAGGAGGGATAATCTCACTCTTTTCCTTACGTCTACGGCAAAGGGATTGCGGGACGCTGATATTCTTGGTAAGCTCAAATGTATTCCCCATTTTAAGTAATTTACAAGTTTTTTTTAGTGATTAATAATAGTATATATCCTAGGTATTCATTATGAATACTATTTTGTATTATATGCTATTAGTATATTTATATTGACCTATATTACTAGATTGATAATATATAGTATATATAGTAACATATATAGCTGCTATATATATATTAAGAGTCTATAGCGTTATACTGTCTCCTGTGGAGGGCAAAGGTCGGAGACCACGAAACCCACCAGAGTTTGAAGAAATTCCCAAGTGAGAGTCAATTTAATTCGATGGCAACATGCCACGAAGCACAAGGCGTTTGAAAGTGTGCAAACTCATGCAGAGTTCTTCCTGGGAAAATAGTAAAGGGAATAGCTCCAGACTTACCGGAATAGGGTTAAGATGATTTGTTATGGCGGTTCAAGTATGGAGTCGAAGAATGACACTGATGATAATTGAATGGGAGATCAATTGTATTAGAAAGAGAGTGGCAAGAGCGCCTTCTCAGTGGAGGAAGTTAGTGCGAATGGAGATTTCAAAGAGCAGTAGTCGCCGTTTAAGAGAGAGATGAGAGAACACCACGACACACCCTAACACCTAATATGCTAAAACACCCAGAGATGAGAGAGAGAGAGAAGAGAGAGAGAGTAGTAGAGAGATGAAGAAGAGAGGAGGAGAGGAGGACGAGAGAGACGAGTAGAGCCCATCTGACGAGAGAGGAAGTATGAGAGAGTAGGATATGGAATAAACTTGTGAAGAAGAAGTGAAGAAAAGAGGAGATAACGCGGAAAAGAAGAAAGAAAAAAAAAAACGAACGAGCATAGAGTCGTGTGATCCAGCGCAACATCCGAGGAGCAAAAGCTCTTTCATAACGGACGATAAATCTCCTAGACCTCGAACCTTATTTTCCAAGAAGAGTGTGAATTGAATTCTATATCACCTCCACTTGCAATATTTTATTGCAAGATACTGTAATTAAGACACTAAATCTACGTGATCACTTCAAATCAAAATTATTTAAAGCAACTGGACGGGGTGAAGAAATTCTGAAGGCACCTCATGTACGACGGCTCCAAGTCCTCTTGGCCCACCATGATCCTGGCTCTTAAGTTAATAAGATTACTGGCGTCTGCGTGAACAGCTCCTGAAAGATCCCTAGAAGAGATAAAGGAAACTCTTCCAAAGGAATATTAAATGGACTGACAAAATGGTTTGGAGTGTGTGATGTTATCTTGACCAGTATCCTTAATTTAATGTGTGTTGTAATGGATTATTCGAATAGTTAAGATGAAAGTAATTTCCGTGTTTCCGGATGCATTGAAATATATGCCAGACCAGTGTTCCAAATATGGCCCGTACTTAAGAAAACATCTATAAGACTGAGGGTCTCGCTGTCCAGGACTGAATCTCCACGCTCGTCCTGATGTGCATTGTGGACTTGATTTGACCTTGCTTTTATGGTGTTAGACTATGCTCCCTATTCTAATAGTGCGAAAGCGAATTTTTGGAAGGTGGTCTGGTCGTCATCGTCGTGGACAAAGTGGTTATGGGCAAAGATGCGTCATACTAAGTTTAGTAATAAGTAAGAAAGAGAGTTGGATCAGTGACAGCACCCCTTCGAGGAACACCTAACTTACTTTCTATAGATAGCTGAAGAGCTGACAATCGTGCCTGTCTTATACTGACTGTTATATGCTAGAACAACCATAAAGGTGATAAGAGCTGACCGAGGTATAGCGGTGCACGCAACGGAGAGGGTCATGAGATATCATAACCGAACGAAATGAAGTTAATAGTAAATGCGAAACTGAAGGTCCATACACTAGTCGAACTCCTCTGTAACACATTGGTCAAGGTTACACGGTGTCGTGACAGTTAAACAGATTCATTTCTACACCTGAAATCGGGAAAGGTGCTTGAATGAACCAGTAACTGAATCCAATGACGGATGATAGTTAACCCGTAGTATTCACAGCAGACGTATTACACTGTCGTATTCTATCAGATAATCCCTTCATTACCCTGCGTACCTACTAGGATAAGATTGTAAAAGAATCTGTGGAGACAGGCATTATTGTGGAGACCATCGTGTAAACTTGTGATGGCCAGTGAAGGACCTTGGAAGAACGTTTTAGAAAAGGCCCCGCCTAAAAGGAGGCTACGAGCATGCGTGATTGGAGCAATATTACTTGAGGGGATTTGTAGAGGGGGTCCCCCTTATTCATCGGCATTTACGCTACGCTCATATTGGGCGCCTCTACTTTTCCCATTATGGGAAAGGGAATGCAGAAATGAAAGAGCAGGAGTCAAATAGTCTACGCAAGGAAGGGTGATGAATAACACGGCAAGGAGAGTGATTTGGTAGCAACAATAGGACGGAATGCCCTTATCCGGCTTCTGTGCCTGACGTCACATCGGGGTTGCACGTTATTTGAGTGTTTAACATCCGACAACTGGGTATGGCCGGAAGGTAAAAGAATTGGGGCGTCGCTGAAGGGCATGTCTATACGCCTCTCAGTGGACTATACGAGAAAGATTAAGGAATAGCGAAGCAAGAGACAAAGGAAATAATTTGTCTGTAAGTGAGATAATTAAATCTAGATATGAATAGTTGGAGCCTGGGGCTATCCTGAAGAATGGCTGAAAGAATAGTGGCAAATCGCGGGTTGATCGTTCCTTAAGGGTGGACACCTAAAGGATGAAGGGCCTGGAGTAAAGGCAGTGGATGGAAAGTGCATAAAAGTCAAGTTGTGTCATTTGGCTGCTGTATGGAGAGTTTCGCTGAGTGTCAGTATGGCATAAGGGCGTAATTTTTAGGAGCATAAAGCAAGTTGAGGAGATGGTTGAGAATTACAGTCTCATTGCAAATTGGCTAGACTCATGTTACGAGGGTGCGCTGGGGAGGAAGAGAGTGGATGTGTAAGCAAGCAGGAAGTAATGTTAGAAAGTTGGTCGGAGTGTGTTGGTGATCTGCGGAAGACGGAGTTAAAGATCGTGTACTGGTTCCCTGGATCCTTGCACGGAGCCGAGAAGAGCAAACTGTTGGTGAGGATGTGCCCGGTTGAAATTATTAAGTTTTGCATCGAGTTTCTGAAGCTTGGGTTAATGAGCGAGTGAATTGGACATACGAGGGCAAGAATCCCTCTGGAAAATAATCAAAGAGAAAAATATGCAGAGTTAAATCAAGATTTGTTAGTTTTATGGAGTAGACGAAAAATAGGTTCTGATGGTTCCTGAAATAGGACAAGAGTTTTGCAGAGGTTTGAGAAAAGAATTGTCATAATATTTTAAAAATATTATGCATGTATATAGTATATAATCGAATTACATCGCTCTGTTAATATAGAGTCATCGTATATAGTTATGAGAGTAGTAGTAGTATACCATATAAGAGTAATTGTGACCTGACTAAGTACCCCCCTATAGTATATATGACTGCTTGTTCTATCAACGGTACTGATGAACCTCGTATATAATGCTCTAATCTCATACTTTAGGTGAGATATAATTTAGTAGGTATAACTATATTATAGTTATATATATAGTATTATTAGTTATATGGTTCAAGGTAATGAATGGCTCGAGTTAGTCTCCTGTAGTCATTACCAAGACGTTGCTAGGGTTAAGTCATTTTCATCAATCTTGTTTAATGAATTGATGTGTTTGTTTTAAAAGTTTTGAAAAATTTCTATAAATTATTCGAACTCTATCCTTTAGGTTTTTATGTGAATTAGCCGTATGTAAATAGAACCATGAAATGAAAGGCTTAATCGGTTCACTTTCATTAAAGGATTGTGAAGTCACATCACGCCCACTCCCCTTACACCACACTAACGTCCTATTTAAAGAGAGCAAAAAAATTTTCGCTTATTCACAACTATGTAAGTATACCTACATAATATATTCTCATACCTTTATCCGGTTATATATGAGTACGCTAATCCCGTAGACTCCTAGCCCCTCTAGATATCGCTACTATAGGCCATATACCTATCACCCCGACCCCTTAGCCTACACCACCTATCACTACCTACTGTCACACTACTATACTCACCCCCCACTACTATCACCCACTCCATACTACCTTACCAATCCTATATCGCTACGATACCCACCTACTACCTACTCCTATATCACGTAGCTAGTATCTGCTATCCTAGTTCCTGTGGTGATAGTGCATAATAACAAAAAAAAAAATTATATAGGACCTTTTCCAACAAAGAAACTCCTTTATTTTAAATTAAAACGTGTAATAAATATATGGTTGTGAAACCTAAAATCATCTGTAGTAATTTTTTTTCCTAGTTTATTCTATCCCGCGAAAGTTCCATTTAGGTAGATTTGTTTGTTTTTCTCCTTTTCCACGTTAGGGAAGTCGACGAAGCCGATCTGCGGCCGACCAGAGGGGGGGACGACCAGTCCCCCCGTCTGTGCCACCTCGGGAGAACCCGGACGAACCCGGCGACCTTCTGCCATCTTGCGGTTTCCCGTTTCCTCATGGTAACTTGCTTTCACTTTAGTTAAGAAAAAGAATATATTGTTAATTCCCTGTTAACACTGTAGGATTACTACCTTAATGCTATGAAAGTGCTAACATGTTTTTTTACATGGTATGTTAATTTTTAGAGATTTGCCAACCTACAACTATTTACAACGTTCTTTTTCACTTCATGAATTGTCCATTGTTCGATCTGCACACTCTTTATTTATTTGTATATATACTTCAAAATTCATATGAAAAAAATTTCTTTACAGCTTCCTACTTCTGTTTTATACTAATTAGAATTCAAATTCCCTTTATTTCTGTCATATTATATACATTATTAATAATACCTAAATATAAAAAAAATTAGAATAATTTAAAATGTAATAAAATCAACATCAACGTAAAGCTGCACTGCAGCATGTGCATTTTTTGGAGATTTAATCAACTTAAACACTTCACCGTAATTATATATTAATATAGTTACTTTATTACGTTATTATTAAGTAATTACTTACTTATACCATACTTTATATACTAGTATATATACTTTATTATATACTATATTTACCTATATTTATTAATATAATTATTATATATATTATCTATATATATAAAGTTATGTAATATTATATATTAGTTCTTATATGAATATTATAATATTATCATTGTATGTGTACGCTGCCTGCGCCCTATCATTTTTGAGTGCGCCTGCGCCTATTTGCGCCTATGCCTGCGGACCTAGTGCGCTTGCGCCATAATGCGCCTATATCTTTGGTCCACGACATCAATGCTGCCTAGCGCACTATGCGCCCTTTGTCGCCCTACGACTTCGTCTTCGCTGTGTAGATTTTTCGCGATAATATTATATGCAAAGTAAACTTAGTGCGATAATAAAATAAAATTTTATAGGAGAATAAACACGCACGTACGATGTGGGCAAATTTTGCACATTACTCGCTAAACTAAATCTATCTATACCACGTCCTTTCCTCCTCCATGTCCTTGTATTCCATGTTTTCTCTCCCCATAGGAGGTCAGCTCGACAGCGACAGACATTAAATATCTCTAAGAGCCATTAGTTTGCCTAATTTTATTTGTAGTAAAGTTTTGAACAGTTTATATTATATATCTAGATATGAACTTAAAAAAAGGAAATCTATCTTTAATTACTATTTATATTTTATTATATTTATCAATTAATATATATACTTATATTTTAATACTATATATAAATATATATACTATATTATATACTATATATATAACTTATATATAATATTTTATATATTAATATATAATTAAGGTAGTATAAGTACATAATTGATAGCTTAGTCCATCATTTGCATCTTGTTAACTAGTGGAAAGTCAGCTCTTCTCTAAGTTCTTAACTTTTTTAAGTCGGAAAAAAGGTCTTTTTTCCTCAGTTTCAAATTTATGGCGCGGCTATAGGCGCGCAACAGATAGTTGAGCCTTATCGTGCGCCTTTTGCTCTAGTCCCGCCGCCTTTTAAAACAATTGTTTGCGCTGATCTTGCGCCTACATATTGCATTAGTGCTGCCATTATCGGTGCATAGGCTCGCAGACTTGGTGTGCCGCATCCATCTACGTCCCAGTCTTTGATCAATATGACTATATAATATTTATATTATGTATATATGTATTTGTTATATTAATAAGTAATCTTTACTATATTATATTATATATATATTATATATATTATATATGTTAATTATTACTATACTGTATTCCTATTATTATCATATATATAGTATATGATATATATACTTAGTATATATAGTTATATACTTAACTTATAAGTATTATTTTTAGTGTTATCTTATCATATAGTATAATTATATATATAATTCTATATATATACTATTATCGTATATAAAGTTAATAAATGCATGCAATTTCTTATATTTAATAATAAAAGTATTTAAAAAATAATAATAAAAACTAAGAGTAATAATGAACTATGAGCTGCCTGAATATAATTTAATTTTTTGTCTCATATTATAATCTCTTATTTTAATACACTTGTTTCAGTAGTTATAAAAAGAAACTAACCGTCAAGAAAAACAAGCTCAGTCTAAATTCACATGTATATATATCTCGGTTATCTATTAATTTTATTATAATATATATATATATAATTGTATATTCTGATATAGTAGCTTAATATTATAGTAGTGTCAGTCATAGTTATTCCATATATTATTATAATTATGATTATATTCATAAATGCAAATCATTATATCATATAATATACTGATATTTAGTATTATATATATATAGTATATATATTATTAGTATTAATGGCGATAATAGCTGAATTGTGATATTAGTGGCTACCGTGGTAAGCTTTACCGTTAATTATTATAGGTTGGGGATATAGGCTTTCAGGGCTTGTGGAGTCGTATGTTATGGCCAGGCGCCTAGGAGTTTGAGTCCGTGCATACTGTTTTGTCTTAAATAAGCTAGATTTCCATACTCTCTCACATGGTTGTATAATATGGAATATCATTGGTGGAGATGCTGGTGCATCAAGGAGTCATGTGTTGAGCCTGCAATGAATTAAAATTAACAATAAAGTAAAAAGATAAAGAGGAACAATGAGAAGAAATAACAAAGAAAAATTATAGTCTGCAGTGAGACAAGCCTTAAGGACAATAGTTGGCGTCTTATCAGGCGAAAGGAACTACATTTTGTGTTGAATTCCTCGGTTACAAGTTCCGTTCGACAGTAAGAAGATATGTAAGAAAAAAGAAAAAAAAAAAAAATTGTATTAGATGAGTGTATATTATTATTTTAATTATGTAGGAGCTAGGTCCCTATTTTTACGCCATGACCATTTTCATTGTGTTTCTTCGTTCAAATTAATAGTAGGTAGTCTCCATTAACTTCTTTTGCTTTATACGTGGCACACCTAGGTGGGCTCGACACCCGCCCGAACGGGGAACATAGGGGGGGCCGTTTGCCACTCCGCTAGGGTTGACGGCGCGGACGGAACCCCACTGGCGACACCCATAATCCAAAGATGCCGATGTTGGCCGGAGACGCCCCCCGGAGGGGGGGAATTAGTCCTACTCCGATAGTTCCCGGAAGGCCGAGCAGACCCGATCCTGCATCCAGGCGTGCGGTATATCCCTTGGGTATGTTTTTAGTAATAATATACAAAGCAAATTGTAATTAAGAAAGTTCTTAATTATGTTTAACGAGTAACCAATTAAAAGGTCTCTAAATAAGGCCTGTCAATCAATATTACATATATATTATTTAACATATACTTTTTTGTTTTATATAATTTTTTTACTTTTCCTTATGTAAAATTTTACCAGATTTCCAAAAATGCTATTCCTTTCACTGATAGCTATATTGTAGTTTTGAGATATTCATTTTTTTTTTTTTTTTTTTTTTTTTTTTTTTTTTTTTTTTTTTTTTTTTTTTTACATCTTGCCTGAAAATGAGCGAAAGAGCTCCTATTAACCTATGTTGCACTTAATAGTTTTAAAGTGATACATAATGATGCTATCCAGACCTGACCTAATATTATATTAATAGTATTAATATATATATATTACTTTATATTACTATATATATAATGAGAGTTTGAATATTAAGTATATTATATAGTATTATATTATTATAGTATATTATATATATATATAACTATATATAGTTATATATAATACGTAAAAAAATATACTAACTACCCTATATCTATTATATATATTATATATAAATATTATCGGTAAAAAATTATATGTAGTTATAGTATAATATACTCAACTATATTATATATATTATTATATATATAATATTTACTATATTATATATTCTATATAATACTTATCAGTATTCTCATTTTCATTATATCGCTGCTATAAGCAAAGGCAGGACCTATGAAATTGGCTATATATATAATTTACTTCAAATGAAGTATTTGTAACAATACGTTTATTGCAGCAAATTATTCTCATAATTATGGTGCATACTGATTGCTCATAACGCAGTGATCATATTACTCTGATATATCATATTATATAACTATTTATTAAGCGTTATTACTATTATATAATATTATATTATAATAATAATATATTATACTTATAATATACCTTTATATTTAGGGTAAGTAAGATAGTTTATAGTACTACTACCTTATACTGTATTATTATGGATATATGATAAGTCAGTTTATTATACTATTTATATATATTATATACTATGAGTCCTTTACCTGTATTATTACTATTATAATACTGTTCGTATGTTGTATATAGCTAGATTTGCTTATACAATTAAGACTATATTGTACTATATATACAACTACTACTATCATATAACTTATAACCCCTCTTATATATATATAATATTATTATATTAATATATACTTAATATATTATACTATGTTATATTAGTGATGCCTCACTATATAATAGCACCCCTCATTAATATCTTTAGTGATGCACCGATTCCATGTGTATCGTACTCGGTATCGTGGTACGTCGAAATTTTTGAGGTTGGGAGTTATCGGGAATCGTATCGGAATTTTGAGAGGGAGTTATGTATCGGTTATCGTATGCTAAAATTATTTTGCCGATACCCCGATTAACCCCGATCATCTCACCGAGTTTCGCAGTCTTTAAATTTTGATTTCGATATATATATTTATAACCATATATTATTACCTATACTCTACTACTGGCTATTATGTAGTATGATATTATATATATTTTGATACACCTAGTATACTGTTATTTACTTAATATTACTATATGATCTTTTTCCTTTCCTAATACCAACATCATTGTAAACTAATCATATACATGTATAGTATTATTATATTATATATTATAGTATAATTATATATCACGTACCATGTCACCGTAACACTGTTACAATTGATATTGGTAGTTGAAAGGTTTTGCACTTATCAACACTCATTCACGACGAAATATCAATAATTTAAAGTAAAAATTAGGACGTATCATACAAAGAAATTTTAAAATTTTCTTCACATGATTCGACTACTTCGAGAAATAATTGCCTACCTTTCTAAGAAATTTAAAGTAATAAACTTTTTTCTTTCTTAATTTTCTAATTATTCCTCCTTTTAATTTTATTCAATAAAGACTATATATGATATATGACTATACTTTTTTTCTTTACTGTGGCGCGCATACTTATGTATACGTATATATATACATATATATATCATAATTGGGTGCGTTATACACACCAATATATAATAAAATATATGTATAGATTACACAGAAGTATACTTATACTTATAGTATATTTATATATACGTATATACATAATATATAGTCCTTTCTGTTCATATCCTTGGTCCAGCATATATATCCGTATTATCTTGAAGCCTTACTCTTTGTTTCCGT
>JABUQX010025953.1:0-10000 GCA_015478945.1 Trachelipus rathkii
AAAACACAAGAGAGAAAGGAAATTTTCGAATTTTTAATCGGTCACTCACCCTTTAGGTCTTCCTGGTGAATCATAAATTAGAGAACTATCATCAATGATTACGTGCAGGTCAACGTACCATCACTTATTGATATTTCTATTGTGTATCTTAGTATTTGACATTGGTAACTTTTTTGTACTTGTGTGCACTTTTTTGTATGAGCTCATTGATGGTATCCACAGCGGAACGCACTATTCACCACGAGTAAGAATACTATGGATGTTCTAATACTATATAGTCAGTATACATAGATTTATTCAATGATGTATTAGATGATGCAGGTGAGTGCCAAGTGATGCCAAGAGTGCCAATGAGTGCCAAGGTGAGTGCCAAGAAGTGGCCAGTGAGTTGCCAATGCTGCCAAGTACGAGTGCCACATAGTGCCCAACTGACGTGCCACTATTTTTCAAATCAGCCTTTTCTAGCCTCCCTTGAGGCTTAGAATGGCCTCAATATGGGTGTCACCCTAGGTTAATAAAAGGATGAGAATCGAATTGGTGTAAGTATACAAGCTGCTAGGATGGCTTCCTACTAATGAGCTTTAGTCTCCTTTTCTAAAACACTATACCGCTGTTGTGTTTCCTTCTGTTTTTTAATACTATACTATATATATATTCTAATATACACAGAAATAATTTTTTACCTTATAATACTATATATACTAATAATAATAACAAAACTAATAATATATATAGTACATATATATATAACTATACCTGCACACGCACCCTACACCACATAGCACTCACTAACACTTAATACACCACCCATTCACCTATGACACTTAATTACACAACCAATCACTATGACACATAAGCACTAGCAGCTCCCAGCCAACCAGACACCCTTCCCACACCAGCCCCCAGATATAACACCTACACCACGTTCCAACACACACACACAGATACACTTACACTTACACTGCCCAACACCTCGATAGTTGTGATGCTCCATCCTTAATGGCTCAAGCATGATGCCTCAACTTTGAAAGGTTTCATCCTTGAATCACACCATCTATATTCGAGATTCATCTTTCGATGAAATCAGTCTTTGATAACTCCATATTTGATGCATTCTACGACATCTTTGACGCGAGGTGATATCAAGCTGCTTCCCCTAGTGAGCAGGAGCTGATCACCAAGGACGCCAGATGATCCATACGCGTGAAGATCCACGAACCCGCAGACGCGTAGTGCCCTCAATATCGCCGCCGCCGCCGTCGCCGCCAGCTCCCAGTCCGCCGCGAGCGGCCCAAGGCCGCAATGACCTTCCGCGTTCCGCCGCCGCTGCCGCCCGCCGCGCGCGCCCCGCTGAGCGCAGAATTTACCCGCGTACCCCGCCCGCCGTGGGCGCAACCTATTCCACGCACGCCCAATGAACATCATATATCACCATCAGAGTTCATTCATCTTTGTATTTCCACCTACTCTAAACAGTTCTTTGTAAAACATTTCGCGACCTAAAACTGTAAAACTCATTAACAAGACATATTATTACACCACGATATCCATTTATTAACTAATTCATTTTCTTCATTCTTTAATATTTTCACTATTATAAATTTTTAATTACTAAAACTTTTTAAAAGTTGTATGTAGAAGAAAACAACCCAATGTCTGAATCATACTAATCCACATTTCCTTATTACTACAATTGTACCCCGCAAATTTTCCATTTAGAAAACACTATCAACCATCTACATACCTTAAAGCCCAGTAAATCAGCTAAATTCCATCACCGAGGTTCTAGCTAACCCTAGGGGATTAGTATTGATTTGTTTTACTTGCTTTATGAATTTCATTGTTTTATTAATTGAATAAATTTCCAATATTGAAATAAACTTGCAATCTCATTTATTCAAAATTACACTACCCGCTTACCAAGCGTCCCAAACTCAGTCAAAACTGCCCAGCAGATCTAGAACGCGTGTTCTACACCTAGCACACAAGGGGATTAGTATGAACTTTCTCCTCTTGTACCAGCTCGTTTTACTGCTTTAAACCTCCATTTTTACTGCTTTAACACCATATGTCTCACACCTGCTTTTAACCATCCATATATTTATTCACCACCATTACATACCTCTAAAGCAGGTAACTCAGTAACCTCAATAGAGGTGCTTACCATTAGCAGCAAGGGGATTTTCATGCCTTTGTTTTTATTGTTTATCTGCGCTTAAGTAATTTTTACCTGCTTTAAACTCAATGTTTTAGCTGGCTTTAACTCATGTCATTTACCTGCACCTTTAACTCAGCTTAAACTGCCTTTAACTCATATCATTTAATAACAATTAGTTTTTCTTTGCTATAATTCTGTTTTACTCTTTTGACGTTGTAACCATACTTTTCATTTGTTCATTTTGATACCGGTTTTATTCCTTCTTTTAAATTTTCCTTTAACTTTAAATAACAATTATCCTAATTTATTTATTACTTTTTTATCTACTATTCTACCTTTAGGAATCCAAAACTCTTACAGCCTATTCCGTTATAAATTCTCTCTCAAACTACCCAAACACACTAACTCATTCAAACACACACTCTCACACACACACAAACACAGCATATTAATTAACATATAACGTCATAATTTTATTAAAGACATTTTTATTTTTATTTTTATTATTCAACCATAGTGTTATCTACTTCAGGCCTATTGTTATGTATTATTTAAGAGCACACCATATACCACGACACACAGCACACACACACCCACACACACAACACACACACCCCCACACACTTACACACATAAACATATATATTTATAAACATTTTATGTTTTAATTAAACCGTACATTTATATTACTCTTCATTTTTCTAAAACTAAAAAGTTATTCAAAATTTCTTAAAACTTCTATAAATAAATCATCAATTATCTTTAAACAAAGAATTTATTATTAACTGTTAATACTTTTTGTTATAATTTTATAACTATCAAGTTTAAATAATTTTAATTTAGAAATTTATTGAAATTTTATTAGAAAACATATATTCTACGTACCTAAAGCAATAAAATCAGTTAAATCAAGTAAAGGCCAGCCCCTAGCAAACACCGCCTCTACATCCAAGTCAGCCACTTTTGTTCTATTGAACTTACTGGCTATTACAATCAATCTTTTAGCCGTGTAATTAAGTATAAAACATAACAAAATAAGTTCTCCTCTGTCTAACATTCATACATGTACTTATTAAAAACATCTCTACGTTTTATTTAAAACAACCAATTAATGCACTTACATTACTCATTTCGCTCGATGTTTAACCTAACAAATATTTCAAACTCTCTTTAAATGATCTTCGGATTTCTTCCATATTACCTCCCTATCCAATTATTATCTATGTACATGACCAATCCACACGAGAACAACACAACAATCCCCCGCTAACTCCTTACAGATACCATTACTCGACCTACTCTGTAAAATTGCCTGAAAAACTACTATTAGGGCCTCAAATAGGATAATCCTTTTTGCTAATCCCGGCGATTAGCGTCACACTCCCCACAGTCAAAATACATTCAACTGAACCCTTTTCTGGTAAAAGTTGTGCATATACCACTACCGTTGGCCAAATTTCAGGCTAAATTAGGATAAACCTTTTGTATCAACACGAGCGATTTTAAGCCTAAATACCAGGCAAAAAGGTAACTTCAGTATACACACCAACGCAATCACCGAGACATCAATGCTTACATATCTTATAATATCTATTCCAAACCTAATAAGTTCTTTAAGCATCCTTTAAGCAGGTAAGAAGGAAATGTTAACCTTTCTTGCTGAGTGGACGGACACGTAATGCCTTCTCGTCTAATCGACCCCGCATGTGTTGTCACCAACATTCACTTACTCGCATCTTTTGGTTAGGTAAACAAAATTTTCTCTTCATATCCTGATACCTGATTCGCTATATTCTATAACCTTAACTACTCACATTGTACAATATCCTCTATTCTAACCAGAAAAGAACAAATAAGGATAAAAAAAAGACGTTTACTATCATAATTTAGAAATTTAATAATCACTCCATATCGCTTAAACAATACATCTGTAATAACTAATATCATATACACTATCCACTAACTACGCCTAGTATAACTATACACCTAATATATAAACCACTAAATACCCTAGCACACCTCCACCTCACTAACTACTATATATATTATATATATATATATATATATATACCTCTATATATATAGATATATATATTATATATACAAAGTGTTAAATATATACAATGATTATATACTACTACCTGTGGTTTCAACTTCAAATCAACCAATTACAGTGAATACCTCATATATCATAACACTTCCCACATACCCATGTCCTGTACACATAATCCGTTCTATCATTTAATCCTTTAACCAATACACTCTAAAATTCTCTAATCTTTGCAAATATGCCAATCATTTTATATCATTTACGATGATCTAGTTTCGTAATCTCCTAATTAACCTTCAGCTCTCACACATACGTAAAACAAGTCCCGCTCAGATATCAATAGTATACATTTACAATTCTGGGTCACCTGCTAAATACTTTCTTAAATAAATATTAATGTAATGTTAAGAGTTAGATTAAATAAACGAGCCCCAGGTCAGGATATGAAAAAAAAACATGTTTTTACAGTACCCTAAAACCAACAACGATAAAATATATTCGCTCGGACCGAATCACATCCACGAGGTCATATAGAGATCAAGGATTACTCCGGTCCACTCAACAAGAAAGCCCCGTGAAACATTCTCCCCGTCTTCACCTGCTTCAAAGGATCTACCGAATCCCCCATCCCTTTCAAACGTTCCTGGAAAAATATATTTATAAAATAATAATACATTGTAATATTCAGATTCCTTGTCTAATACTGGAATTACTTTTGACCTGGTATTAGGCTAAAATCAGCCTGGGATACAAAAGGCTTATCCAAATTTAGGCCTAAATTTAGGCCTAACTTAGTTCACCACATTTACAGAAAAAGGTCAGTTCTAAAAACTAATATTTGACCTGGCAAATCCTAGGCCCTAAAGTCGCCTCACCGGATATACCACAAGATTATCCTAAATTTAGGCCTAAAGTAGTTATTTGAACACATTTTACAGAGAGAAGGTCAGTTTCGTATCTGAAGGAGTGCGGGTTGTTGTGTTTCTCGTGATGGATTGTTAATATTACATAGTAATAATAATAATAAATAAAGAAAATCTCGAATTATTTAAAAAACTTTGTAATATTTTTAGTCAGCGTTTGAAAATAGTATAAATTGTCAAGTCGATCATTTTGTTATTTTTTAAAATTAAAAACTAGAATGATTTTAATAAAATACGAATGAAATTATTTAGCAGAGAAGAACTTATTTGGTTATTTTTATACTTATTAAGCACGGGGCTAAAGAGATGTAAAGCAGTAAGTTCAATAGAAAACAAAACGTGGCATATGCTTGGTGTAGAAGGTCTAGGGCTGTGCCTGTACTGATTTATCTGATTGTGATTGCTTTAAGGTAACGTAAAATATAATGTTTTGAATAAAAGATTTCACAAATTTGACGCAACATCCTATTTCAGAATTGTAGTATTAAAATCTATAAAACCAAAGTCTATTACGGAGTTAGAACTGAAAATAAAGAGAGAAACTAGCAACTGAGCTTAATGCGAGTTGACAACTTTGCAAATAATTTTAGTTACATTTGCAATAGTAACTCCATAAATGTACGGTTAAGCTAAACCACCATAAAATCCTTCAATTCACAACATTCATTACGTGTGTGTAAGTGTCTGGCGGTGTACGGTGTGTCGCTGTGTGTTGTGGTCGTTTGGTTAGCTTGTGTTGGTGCTTGTGCTGTTGGATCAGTACCGTTGCTCTAAACATAATATAACAATAGCCTGAAAGTAAATAAAAGGAAATATGATGGTAAATGAAAAATTCTAAAGGTTTGAGGAAATTATACGTGATATGTCTAATAAACTCGTAAGTCGCAAGTCGCTGGTGTTCGTGTGTGCTGTGTGTGCGCTGGGCGGGAGTGTGTGCTTGTGTGGCTCGGTGTAGTGCTGTGTTGATAGCTGTCTAAGAAATCAAAACAATAGGCAGAAGTAGAGAAATACACTCTCCACATATAAGATAATATATGATGATATCATCACTTAAACATAAATTAAAGTCAAAAATATAAATATAAACTAGTAAGATAAAGAATCAGTACTTCATAACTATTTACAAAATAAAATATAAAAGAAAACATAATCCGCACTTAATAATATTCAGCTAAAGCCAGACTAAGACATGATTAGCAGCTAACAACACCGAGTTATACACCGCAGCACTAAACCGAACATGCCCTCCAGTCACCTACAGCATAAAACAGTACCAAAACAAAGCATACTAACCCCCCTCATGCTGACTATGTACCAACCCCTCATTCATACCATTACTAGCTTATGGATCGCACTATCAATGTTAAAAATAATCAGGCTTGCAGTTAGAGCCAGTACTAGTCATAAAGCATCATGAGATCAAACGTCAGCCTAAACATCGAGTGCATAGCAGTACATACCAGTAAACAAAAAGCATTACTCACCACCCCTTTGTGCTATGTACAACCCCTCTATTGATTACTGATTTTAACTGCTTTATCAGGTATGCTTCAATCCATATCTAATAAATATACTAGTTAAAGCAGTAAAACAAAAACATGATTTAAAGCAGTAAAACACATGAGCCTTACAAGCCAGCTAACAAGCCAGTAAAATCAAAAGCAAACTATCATCCCTAGGTGTGGCTAACCACCCTATAATTGATTTACTGATTTACATTGCTTAGAATAAGTGGATGTTAATAATTTAATAAATTATTTTTTAATATCATATGCTATAAAATGATATATATCAAGTTCATGTAGATTACATTTTAATCCAGTACAATTTTTAAAATTTTTAAATTAAATGGCAATAACTAAAAATATAAAAAGAAAAATAGATTAAAAATATATTGTTAATAATGATGCCTCGTAGTAGAGTGAGTATATCAGTTAGTAGGTTCGCGAAAAATGTTTAATAAAAATGTAAGTATAATAACCATGAATGACTCATGTATACCTAATCATTTCATTCGTGCGGTGCACATATTGGCTACCACCGGTGGGAGGCGTACCGCCTGGAAATATTGCCGCTGCGCCCGCGCACGCAAACGGCCAGACCGCCAGATGCCATTCGCGCCCTGCAGGCGCGCGCGCCCAGCTGAGATTACTGCGGGCAACGCCGCCGCGGGCGGGAAGGCCCGTAGCGACGCACCTGCGCCCGTCGGGTTCGTGGGCCCCTCACCGCGTAGGCGACCTCATGCCTGCCCGTCTCGGTGATACAGCTTACTGACCAGGGAAGACATCAATCCATTGAGGCCCTGCTTCTATGAGTCTCACTCTCTGAGACAACCTTGCATCACAAGATGACGTTAACAAAGATGACTTTCATCCCAGCATGAATCATCAATAGAGATAGTATCCAACGATAACGCTCAACAGTCTGAGGCAGCTCCACTGCTGCCAAGACGCCATTAACGCTGAGCCATCCAAATACTCCGAGTGAATGACGGATGTCGTAAGTGCTCACATGTAAGTCTGTGGTGGTCAGAGTGGTAAATGTACATTGGGCCTAACGTGATAACGTTGTCTATGAGTCTCAGCTCCGTCAAAAGTGCTCTCATAACGCCTGCTCACACGTCGAATACATGCTCGTCGCACCAAACAAGATCATAGACCGAATCGTGTCAGTAACATGTTATATGTGTAACTCGCTGTTAAGGTCGTGTTGCAAGCTAAATATCACTCTACTCATTCCTATAATATATACTACTACACATATACCCCTACTATAATACCCACTATATATATATATATATATAATAAGATATAGTATAATATAGTATAGTACAGCGCAAAAGCTTTTTGCTTATATATATAATATATATATATATATATATTAAAGATAATATATCATAGTAAATATATATATACTATATATATATATATATATATAAGATATATATATGATATAGTATATACTATATAATATATCATATATATTAATATAATAATATAGGTATAGATGATAAGTGTTAGAAAAAGACTAACTAATAGTAGAGAAGGCACCTAGCAGCTTGGTAATTAGACACCATCGATCCTCCCAATACCTTATAACCTAGAGGTAAACACCTATATTAGGCTATTATAGGCTCAGGCGAAGGCTAGAACAGAGCTTGGAAAAAAAGTGGCAACTCATGGCAGAAAAAATCAAGCTCTGCACTGAGATGGGCACTCACTTGGCACCATGTGGCACTCACGATGGCAACCATTGGCACCACTTAGCACTCATGCAACTCATTGCGCACGTCACTTGCAATTCCACCTGGCACCATCCTGGCATACTCATACTAATACTCATAGATCACTAATAGAACACTAATAGAACTCCACTAGATACTTCTTACGGTGATTCGGGAAACATCAAAGCCATCAAAAAAGCTACAAGTCAAAAAAGTTACAATGCCAAAAATGTACCGTAGAATACAAAAGGTTTGACCGAAAAATTTGGTTCTCAAAATTGTCCCCATGGAAAACCAAAGGGTTGGCCGAAAAATTAGGGCTGCCGCAAAAAATTAAGGATGCCAAAAAATAGGGGGGCCAAAATTGACCCATGAAGACCAAAGAGTGGCAGTGTGTTTGTACGTGTGTATTAGTGTAAATGTAAGTGCAAGTATGTATGGGTGAATGTAAGTGTCATAGTGAAGGTATGTATAAGTGTAGAGGTGTGTTGCTATAATAATAATAGTGGTAGTTGTGTGTGTGTGTTGTGGTGTGTGTGTGTGTGTCGTATGTAGATGGGACCGAAATATCAAAAAATAGGCTAAGCCCCTAAAGGGTGCAAAAATTAGGGTGGGCCAAATTGACCCATGGAAGACCAAAGTTGGGCCTAAAATAGGGGGGGGACACGTAAAATGTAAGTGTTGTATGTGTAGAGATGTACAGTGTCATAGTGAATGTGTGTAAACCAGTGTAAGTAAATCTGTGTGGCGTAAGTAAACTGTGGGAGTGTACAAAGTAAAGTCTTGTGTGATGTAAGAAATCTTGTGAGGTAAGTAAATCCTGCGTGTGTAAGTAAAGATCTGTGTGTGAGTGTAAGTAAGCTGTGTGAGGTCGTGTGTCGTGTGTAAGTAAAGAGTCTGTGTGTGAGGTGTAAGTAAATCTGGTGATGTGTGTGGTGTGGTAGTGTGGTGTGCTAGTGTGTGTGTGTGTGTGGTGAGTGTGTGTGTAAGTTGGGATAGATCCATACATACGTTCAATTTAGGAACGAAATATGTGACACCGGGTGGGCACGAGTGGCCACAAAAAATTAGGGTGGCCAAAATGACCCCATGGAACTGGCAAGGCTTGGAGAAAGCAAGGACATAAAAGAGGATAAAGACATCAAAAACAAGGGCTAAGCCCCCTAAAGGCGACCAAAAAATTAGGGTGGCCAAAATTGACCCATGGATAACCAAAGGTTTGGTCGAAAAAATTAAATGTGACACGGACCCAACGATGCTGCCAACCGTTTAGCGCAACCCTTGCGAAGGGTTGCAAATTAGGGTTGCCGAAAAAATTTAGGGTTGGGCCAAAAACTAGGGTGCCAAAATTAGGGTCCAAAAAAATCTTGGGTTCTCAAAAAAAATTCAGTGCCAAAAACAGTCAAGGTCATGTAAGAAATCAAGCACTCTCAAAAAAGGCTCGCGGGTCAAAAAAAAGGTACCAAAAGGTCAAAGGCAGTACGCTAGGGTCCGGAAGTCCCGGTTCCTACTACTAACAAGTATTCTTAATTAATCGTAGTAATATATATTGTATATAATAAATAAGTATATATATATAAATACAATAGTATATATAATAAATATTATAATAATTATATAATATGTATAATATGATATGAAATATA
>JABUQX010025953.1:22500-41741 GCA_015478945.1 Trachelipus rathkii
AAGATACCAACATCCTGAACTATGAATTGACACTATCTTCATTAAAGTGTCACTCTTTTCGAGTATAACATCATTTGACCTATGAATAATCGTAGACATTAGCAAAATTCTAGGGGCAAACCTAACATTACTCAACAAAAACTTAACCTAGGCTCACGTTTCTAACACATCATCGTCAGTTAACACAGTAATATCTTACAAAAACTCATCATTTCTCTAACAAATCAGTGTTATTTTCACATTGTCATAGTAATATTTAACATAACGTACCTAACTTACGAATAAACAGTTTTCATTAATCAAGAGTATCTAAAGCAACACATAACCTTCCGAGAGAAAACCCAAGGGGGATGCGCCCCTTGTAACACCTAACGCTTTCAGGAGGTAACCTGAAATATTTTTATCCTTACCCTATTTTAGACCTCTCCCCCCTTTCAGAAAATATCAATTAAAAACTGTGTAGATTTAGGCAACAGCCCGCGCATCATACAGAGGCGATTTGGCAGAACTGTAAGCACTACTTGGAGATCACCCCAGAGCAGATGCCATGAAGCAACCCATCTCGGGGTACCCTGAAAGGGGTGTAAGCGGTAAGGGCGCAGCCCTTTGGGCTGTGCCCTAGGCATTCGATGACACATCTGGTTTATGTGCGGTCTTGCGTTGTCATGCATTGGGACAAATCCGTCACCGATATAGGGCGAACATGGTACGATACACTGGTCAAGGATGTCTGCGATGTACCGTGGGGCGATTAGGGAACCACCATCTTTGACGTGCAACTCTGTACGACCCGTTAAACAAATGCCTCCCCAGATCCTGAGGGGTCCACCTCCAAATGGCAATACCTCCCCCATTGCACATACCTCTCATTTGGTGGTCGATAGACACGGGATCGCAGATCTTTGTTGTAGAGACTGACTATGTACTCATTCGTACACAGCACATTCGCCTAATCGCCGATGTACAACCAACAACTTAATAATGACTACATTAAATTAAGATGGAGATAAATCAATGTTTATAATATGTATATAATAATTGTGAATGAGTTGTAAAGATAGAAGTAATATCGTTAAAAATTGATACTCAATAATAATATTAACTAATATAAATACGAATTTAAAAACCATTAACTAGAATTATTTGAGTTCATCAATTATAAAATAGATCATAATCACATGTTTATAAATACAGCATTCTACATTTATTAGCTCTCTCGTGCTTGATAGATACTAAATAGACTCTGAACTCGTACATCGAAAAAGTTTCATATTATGTTCGTTTGTAAAGTGAAATGAAGAATTATTCTATTCGTGCATAAAGTGAGAGTATAAGTGAGCTGTATTGTATTTTCTTATTATATAAAGTGATTTATTAGGAAATAATGAAGAATTTGCTGAGTTTTCCAAGGAAATTAAAGATTGAACTAAAAATTATTATTTAATAACTACCCAATATGTCAAATATGATAAATTGAATGATATTCATTTTACTATGATTTAAAAGAATTTAAATACCGGTTATTTATCTTCTCGTCATTTACAATTAGGAACAAAGATAGACTGAATGCCTACCTCGTTGCGGCTTATATGCGAGCTGAAATAAGTGATATTATTTAGTCCTCAATTGTTTTTTTTGACATCTTGTGATTGACTTATAGCAAGTTCAGAAAACCACTAACTTTCCTTTAAGTCTATTATTAAAAGAGGTGATCAATCTTTGTTTTAATTTCATTTAATGGCCTAGCTTTTAATATCTATAAAAATATAATAATGCAATTTTATTATAAATTTTTACATATTTTTATTTTAAATCATATTCGAGATTAAATAATATGGTAAACTATTTTTTTTTAATGTATATATTTGATATTAAACCTTCAGTACGAAGTACGCTAATAATGCCAAGAGTTGTACTAATAACTGTATAAAAAAATTTGCATAAATTATCTTATTTTGATTTTGTATATTTGTAAATTCGTTCAAAATATTTTAAAATCTATACAGTATATTATATTAATTATACTAATAGTCTATATAGTATATATATATATATATACTAATATTATATATACTATATATATATTATATATATATATAATTATATATATTAATACAGTAGTATATATATATATATTATATATATATATATATATATATTTATAATATTAATATATATTATATAATTTTAGTTTGGATCGCACACTCATACTATTATATCTACCATTTCTACTCCACGAAGTCGACTCCACTGAATTAATAAATAGTATTAATATATTATATTAATTAATATTATATTATATCTAATATATAATATATATTATATAATATTTATATATAATATAATATATTATATTAATATAATATATATTATATATTATATTATATAAATATATATATATATATATATATTTATTAATATTATATATTATTATTATATATATAATTATAATATCTTTTAACTAAACTAAAACTCATTCGCTTACGAACAACTATTAATTTTATATTCAGAAGTACAACCTTTCATTCAATTCCATACTATCAAATCAATAAAAATCAATATAAAGTCCACAGGGAAGAGTTGTGTATTTATACCCCCAACTAATGAATTGTCTTATTGATGCGCGAAACTCTCGCATTATTTGTATGCGCCTATTGAAATATAAATAGTGAAATTTTTATAATATTTATTTTTTTCTACCTATTACTTTTTGTCTCTTTTATTTTTTTTATAACGTGAATCAGAATTCTTTCAAATCTATATCATATATTATATTATAATATTATAATATATATTATATTTATATATATATATATATATATATAATATATATTAATATATATTAAATATAGTTTAATATATTATTATATAGATATTTTATTATATAATATATTATATATATATATATTATATTATATATATATATATCTTTATATATATATATATATATAATTATATATATATATTATAATTAGTAATATATACTTATATATATATATATATAATATATATATATATATTATAATGATAGTATAGTGTTTTATGGGATTAGTTATAATGACGTAGTATATGTTGGCGATATTATTAAGGTGTGACGGTGATCGAGACATATTATATATATATTAATATATATTTATATATTGTATATATATATATATAATAGTTTATTAATTATATATATATATATAGTAATATATATTATATATATTATATATATATTATTATATATATATATATATATATCAATTACAATATAGCTATATCTATAGCGTAAACAAGAATAACATTTTTTGGAATCCTATGGTTAAAAATTTTAGATATATGTGAGTGAGATGTATGTGTGTGTAAAAATTAGAATAGTAGAATAGTGTTGTAGAACATGGTGTGCTGTGATGTGTTGTGAGTGTTGTTGAGATTTAGTATTCTTGTAATATATGTAATTAATGGATGTGGAGCGTGATTGTGTATGAGTACCTTTCTTTATGTGTGAGTTAACTCAGTATATAAAATTAATATAGTATCTTCTTATATATTATTATGACTTTTTTATATTACGCATTTTACTCAATAAATTTAATCATACTACTCGCATGTGGTAATTATACGTTTCTTGCTGGACGTTTCGTATTCCCTCTGCTCGTGTCGCTGAGGATTCGGTGTCTTCGCTACACTCTGCGAACGTACGCCGTGCACTATCGGGTTGGACTTATCATCACCTCGCATCAAGGGAGGAGTGAGTGTCTCCGGAAACTGTTCATCCGGCACCATTGTGGATATATATATAGAGTTAGTCGCCGGGAGGTTACTATCAGTCACCATCAACTCTTACTAGTGGTAATTATAATAATGAATGAAAAAACTCGATCCCTAATCGCATATTGTTCCCGATATGGACTATCGATGCACTACTCCTACATTGCCGTGTAATATAACTTTGTTAATAAATAAATTTATAATTAAGTAAATTAACTAAATAATAATATTAATAATATATAATCTATAATAATGATTTTTCGATAATAAATAAATAATATAATTATTAAAATATAATATATAATATATATATATATAATATGATATAATTAATATATAATATAATTATATTAATATAATTATACAATAAATATTAACTAAAAATACTTATACATACAATATATAATATTTTCATATTATATTATCAATAAACATAATCTATAATAATATATAATATAATAGATAATATTAATATAATATTAAATATAAAATAATAAATAATATAATAATCATACAATTAATATTTCCATAAACAATAGTATGTAAATCAGTAATAAATATAATATCAGTGTATAAACAATCTAATAATAATAATGTTATATATTATACAATTATAATAAATAATATTAATTAATAAAATAAAACTTATAAAATTAATAACCTTATTAATAATTATAAATTATCGATTAGACTCTTAATATAGTCGTTTGATTTAAATAAAAGTTAAATCTTCATTTACATTTATTTAATTTTATATTATTATTGATTCTAGAAGAATAAACCTATAATATTTGAATAATTATTGATTTTTATTATTAAGATTTTTTATATTTAATTATATATATATTATAAATACATTTAAAAGGATGCTTAATTTGACTAATTTTTTTTATTTTATAAATTTTTCTTCCATTCATTTTGATTTAATTAATTTAATTTTTAAATTGAATATTATATTAATCTATATTAATAATATAATAATAAAATATAATTATATATAATAATAATAAAATCAATTAATATTAATAATAATGTATAATAAAATAATATAATATAAATAAAAAAATGTAATAAATTTTAATTTACAGTAAGCATGAGTATTTACAAAGGCCAAATAATGTTAAATATAAAAATTATATTTTTTATATATTTTATTCATTTAATTATAAAGATGTTATACCTATACCTAATTACTTCTATATATCTCGTATTGAGTTTTCTCGAAAGATTGTATTCCTTTCATTTTTCGCTGTAGTATCTTATTATCTGATAGTTCTATATATTAGTGAGTATAAATATTTTGATTTATATATTAATATTATTTTTAATAGTAGTTGTTTCTAACATTGCGCCATTATGTATTGATTAGTTAAACTAGACATACTCTAGTCAATATAAAATATTTTGTACAATTCCAACAATGTTATATTCCTTTTTATTTTCCTATAGTAACTTATTGTTAGTTTTTGAGAGACTATAAATATCAGATCATATATGTTTTATTCACGCTCTAAACCAATACTTACCTAAAAATACTAAAAACCTTATCATCAATTTTGTCGTGGTAAATAAACTATTTAATTAAATAATTGAGTAAATATATATATACTATATTTTATTACGATTATTAAAATTTTATTTTTAAGATATTATAATATATAATTCATAATTAAAATAAAACTTTATAATTTAATTAAAATACTAAAATATCTAAAACTGAACTTAAAACTATTATGTTTATTTAATTTATTTCACTTTTACTCATATTGTATTTAAACTTAATATATTGTATTAATTTTCAGGAATCACTTACCATTATTTTCAAATAAACTATATGATATCTCATATAACTATTAGAAAAAAAAGTCTCATCTCTTTATTAAACTTTCCAAGGAGATGCAAGGCCAAGGTTAAGAATGATATTTAGTTTTATTTTTAAAGATAAAATCGGCTTATAAGTTTATTATGTTAATGCTGTCAATAGATTAAATAGATGAAAAAGAGCACTAGATTATAGACCTTGGGCATAATAATATACTGATAATAACTCAATAATTAAAATAGAGCTGGCTTTCAAACTATCTTTGAATTTTAAGTTGAGATTTCACCTCTGAGGAAAGTATATACATTAATGTCAACTATCGATAGATATTACATTCTCTAACATCACCTAACTTGAGAAATTAGGTTATTTCCAACAAGGTTCCGACTTAAAGTAAGTACTTTATTTCTATGTAACTAATAAACAAAAAAAATAAATAAATCATAACGTAACAACTCTTTCACTCTGACTTTCGCAAATCATATAGTATTTTTAAATTATAAGTGAAAAAGCCGAATAATCCCATTTTCAAAAAATACCAAACACTCTATCATAAGATCAATGACATGGATCGGATTTGCATGTAAAACGTGTTTCTCAAAACATTGAAAGTTTTTTTTTGCATAATTATAGAACTAACGTTTCCTTTATAATAAAATTAGCGTGATATAAAAAACTAAAATATTGTGCACAATAATTAAGTTAGAAAAATAAACAGTAAATGCTAAAAAATTAATTGGAATAGTAAATGAACGTAAATTAACCTTTATACAAATACATATTATAAATTACATGATATAAGTATTGAAAATATTAATACAAAAATATTTACCATTTATATACATACTATCAGATATAGATAATTATCTTTACTCAATTTACGTTATCATATAACTAATTATTGGGACATGAGATTGCTGGTGGTTATTTCTTACCAACATCCTCCGTATTAACAATGCAAAATTAGCATACATAACGATACTAACTCATATATAAGGATACAGATAAATGATATATGATCTAACACCATTCTATATATTATGTTTATAAAACTTTAACATATTTGGAATTGAAACATATATTATCTACTCCTCCCTATTATATAAGAAGACACAGAGTAATCTCCATTATCATTAATTAGAGTATCTAGTATATTTATTATTATTATTTAATTATTATTTATATATTCTTATATTTTATTTATGTATTGATTATATATGTGTAAATATTTTCAAGATTATTATATGGTAAAATTTACTTTCCTCTATTATTTATTGACATCAATTTTGAGAATTAATTAATAATATATTATTTAAATTCTCCAATTAGCAATTAATTCTTATTATTATTATTATTGGCATTGTTAGTATTATAAATTATATATAATTATATTAATTATTCATAAATTATAATTATTCATTATAGTAAGATTGATACACTTCTATTAGATTGACGTTTGTATAAGTAATATTATATTATTATATAAGAGTTATTTAAATATAAAAATAAATCAATAATTTTTTTCAACAAATTATAAATATTTAATAATTAAAATAATTAATTAATATATAATCATTAATTATTATTCTATTATCTAATATATACAATATAATTCAATTAATATGTAGTCGTAGTGCATATGCAGTACAGTGTAGTATGTTGATATGGGTATGAGTGAGTAAGCATTGGTGTAGTAGTAAAGTAAGTAAAGTAGGGAGTTGGATATGTTGATAAAGATCTAGTAATAAAATAATGGTCGTATATCATTATCCGTACAGTGCATTTCATTTAAATATATTTTTATCACTATTCTTATTTCACTCACACTTTATGTCACTGTAATTAGTATAATTGTATATTAATATAACATATATATATTTTTCTAAATATTAAATATTATTTATTCTGATTAAGTTTATTAAGTAGATCTTAAAATTTCTACCCGTCAATATTGGCTGCTGGATCTTGTGTATGTAATTATTATTATTATAATAATATAATTTAGTTCGAATATATATAGTCCGTATTTCTAATTTCTAAGTGAAATTATTAGTATTGATCTAGTGGTTTATGTGCACAATATTAATAATTTTGATTAAAAAAATTATTAAGCTCTAAAAGGTTAGCATTGGAAAGGAAGAATAAATCTACAGAGTATGAAATTAATGTTGTAGTGATTTCTCTGGATGTTATTTGATTATTGTTAAAATAAATTTGCGTAAGTTTTAGTTAGCTCTACAATTTATTTTATTAATAGTTATAATTATTTTTTATTTATATTATGTATATATTAATCTAGAGTGATTATTTATAGAGTTAATGATTTATTCAATAGTAATATAATTACTTTATATATTAAATATCGTATCTAATTAATTATATATAATGAATAATAATATATGCTATATTAATAATAATATAATTTATTTATCAACTTATTATATAATTTAATTTAATTATATATGTTATAATTTGATTTATACTTTATTATAGTTATTATTAAAATTAACACAAGTATTATTATTTACTCTCATTATTTATATTAATTATATTCTATATTATTATGAAATTAATATATATATTCTATTATAATTTGTAAAGTAATATTAGTAGTAAAGTTTAGTGAGTATAGGTTTAATTAAATCCAGAAAGAACATAAATTCTTTAAACCCTCAGTAAGATTATATAATATTTAAAATCCTTAAAAAGTGTTGTCTGGTATTATGTACAAGCTTCAGAATTTGTTAATTCTGAGCTTTAAATAACAGCTAAAGTGTAAAGTTGTTAAAATTTATTTTCTTTCTAATATTTAATATTTGTATTATTTATATTGTTGGAATCTAATTTGATATCTACATTAATTAAGTATTTGATTTGGTATTTAATTTCATGTCTTTATTAAGTATTTGATTTGGTATCTAATTTGGTTCTATATTTTTCTCTTTCATTACTATCAGATCATTTGAAGTTTTGTTACTAATTTTTATTACTTTTAGTGTTTTAAGTTATGATGTATTTTAGTTAAATATTACCATGATTATCTTTATATAGAAAATAATTAATTTTTATTATTATTTAAAAATTAATATATTAAGTATTAATAATTTTTATATATAATATAATATAATAATATATTATATTTAAATAAATGAATAAATAATAATTATAATTTAATATTTATATCATAAATTTAGAAATTAATTAATATATAATTATCTATTATCTGCTACATGATCTATTTATAGGTCTACATTTATATCCATTAAATCAACCTATATAAATTAATAATATAATAATATTTTATAATTAATAAATAATTTAATAATATATATATAATATATTATTTCATAATATTAATATTCTCCATCTGTCCTTCAAATAAAGCAAATTTAACTGTATATCACAGTTGACTGAGTTAGTGTAATGCCCTATGACGTATAAACGATGTTGGTAGCTATGTTTACTTTAGGCTACATAATTTCCATACAGTTTTAGCATCAGATTATAATAAAGTCAGTCTTGCACATATACATTGTTATTATTATTATGTTGGGTTATGATGTTCTAACTTCGATATTAACGTTTTTATGCATTCTTTCTACATCTTTTTGCGTATGGGCGTGTTTTTCTATCAGTGGTCGATTTTATCGATATTTGTCGAGAAGGTAATTATTGAAAATATTTTCTCAACTTTTCAGAAACTCCAATTAAAGTAATCTTTTATCTCTTAGTTTATAATTTTTTATATTTTGTTTTTTAATATTATCGTTATGTGGTGTGTTAGATTTTTAATATTATTTTTATATATCACAGTATATTATATATCATTTAGATTATATTAATGTGGTGTCACAATAGAGCTATTCGATAAGATGTGGTCTCATTATGGAAAAATGTTGTTGATATTGGAACGAACCTCTTTATTGTTTGTGTGTAGTACCTAAAATCTATTCGTAACAATGTATTAGATAAATATAGTTATTATGATAAGAATTTGTATTTTAGATATTGTCTGTGAATTGGAGAGTATAAACATAATGCCGTGTATTCAAGTATTGTGTCTATGAGATGTATATTCTTGACTTAGTAATAGTTTTAAAACGTTGATTATTATTTTAATTGATGAGTAAATATAATTATATTGCATATAGTTATCTATTTTAGATATAATTATTTATTAGATTCAGATATACTTATAGCAATACATGCGATTATTATTGATGTCCATATACCAGTGCATCGGAAGAGTTGTCTGTGGAGAGAAACGAAAGGTCAATTTTGTCAAGATTCTCTTGGAAAACGATCAAAATGGAGCAAATTTTTTGGATCAAAGTTATAACAGGTGATGAATATTTAGATTTTTTAGAATCGATCCTGACACACGATGAGCTTGTGCGTGCATGGCAACTACAAAAGCGTTAATTTATCTTACGCTCAGTTCGAACGAAGAAAGGAGTCTAGAGTGCACACGGTGAATGAAGATCACTTGATTAATTTGGTTACTTTTTTCAGCAGCGTTGGTATCAAGTTGACACAAGGAAGATTAGAATTGTAACAATTCATGGGAACAAGACAGTTAATGTCTTCCCGCTTTAACTATAAAGATGTTTGGAAAGACTTCGAAACGAGTTAAGCGAATAGAGTCAGACTATTGCAGACGATTGGGTGGTGCACCACGATAACGCGCCATATCTCACACTGAGCTCTCAATTTTAGAATTTTTTGCGAAGAAAAACATTCAAGTACCCTTCCATACATCTCAGATCTAGATCCGTGGGATTTCTATCTCTTCCCTTAAGTTGAAAATAATGTTGAAGGGTCATCATTTTGGGGATGGAACCATAAAAAATCTGTAACACGGTGAACGTAAAGCACACTCCATGAAAATGATTCCGGTACTCAGTGCTACTAGCAAACATGTGGACACGTTGAAACGCTGTGCCCTCCCAAAGGGATCATATTTCGAGGGGAGATAATTTGTATTTCAGGTAAGTCCAGATACATATTAAGAATACGGACATCAGTACAACTAAGACTTTTTGGGACATAAATGTAATGATTGTAATAGACTCTAAATTAGTGGCCATAACTTGAAATAAACTTTTGAGAAATTTGAAAAATGTTTATTATTATTATTATTTTTATTATTATTATTTTATTATTATTTTATTATTATTATTTTATTATTATTATATGTTTATATATTTATTATTATTTCTATTTATTTATTATTTTATATTATATTATTTTATTTTTATTATATTTTTAATATATTATTTTAATTGTTACTGCTTCTCTTTCGTACTCTCATTTATGGCACCACAGTTAATTACATTGGGTAATGAAAGGTGAGAGATTAAGAAACCTGAAATCATTTTTCACGGAGCTTTCATGAAATTATAATATCCTATATATTATATTATATTATATATTATATATATAATTTAGATTTATTATAATATATTGTTATATAATATAATAGATAATATGTTTTATAATAATATATATATAATATTATAATATAATACTTATATATATATAATTATATATATAAAATTATTATATATATATATAATCTAGTATATAATAATATATATATATATAGTATTATATATTATATGATTTTATATATATATATTATATTATATATATAATCTTATATATATATCATATTTTATTAGTTATATATTAGAATAGAGTACGCAGGTTTCAGACTCGAGAACGAAGATCGACCATAAGATTAAAATGGTACAAAAAAAAATACCCCAAGAATATATTTTAATGAAAATTAAGTTTTAAAATTCTTGGACTACCTTTCTAAACTCACTTCATTTATTCTTTCGAATTTAAAAGGGCTTGTTTAATATTTGTAGTAATTATATTATTATTAAATTTTCAGTATTATTTATTTGGAATAATTATTAATAGTTAAGTGTTATTATCGTATTATTTTACATACTCTCTTGTTATCTATTAATTATTATAAGTATCTAAATCTTTTGTGTCACTCATATAATTATTTATAACTGACATATGTTAATTTATTTTATTATTTATAATTATATTGCATAAATATAATTAATTTTATGTTAATTAAATTATTGTAATTATTTATTATATTTTATATATTCACTTTTATATTTACTTATTCTTCATTATTATTAATGTAGATTTTATTATTTAATTATTAAAATTAATATATTTTCACAAGTAATTTATGATATTTCTGATTATTCATTATTGGAATTATTATGTTCTTGAATAGTACATATTTGAATATCTTTATTTCACAGAATTTATATCTTTCTCTGATATAAATATATACACTGAATTCTGTCTTGATTAATTCTGGATTGTTTGGGGTAATGACTCGAAAAACGGATTATTTATGTAAATATTGTCAACATAATATGTAATATTGAACTTTATTATTCTCGAGTTTAATTTCTATCTTTATTTTAAATAATATCTAGATTTTTTAAATATATGTTGGTGATTCTTCTGATTATGTATTTATTATAATTATTATTACTTAAATCAATTATATCATATTGTTGTATTCTTGATTTTCAAATAAGTAAACTGTTTACAATTCATATATTATAAATGAATGCTCTCTTAATATTGTGTTTATGTCTGTGCATTTATAGTCTATATAATAGTAAATTTAATTGCTGAATATACAGTTGAAATGCTCATTCGAACTTGGAGAAGAGTAGTAGAAATAAAGGGTTATTTGTTTTTATATATACATACTTTATTTTTTTACGGGCTTCTTTACTTAACTTATTTACTATAACAATATTTTGCGCTAATATACCAGAGGCAAAGCATATGCATTAAATTGAGTCTGATAGAGTTGACAAAGCTGTATCCAAATTTACATATTCACGGAAATGTCATATGAACATGTACTAATACGTCTCTTTTACCAAAACCTGAAAGGAGCAAGATAAAAAAAAATCGTAGAATTAGCTAGATAGTGTTAATCAGATAAAAATGTAATTCTTATATTATAATAAGACGTAACTCTCATCCTGCTAATTACTCTTCATCTCTTAAAATATTTTTATCTTTTTTATCTTCTATTTTTGGTGTAATTCATTATTTTAGAATATAGTCTCAGTAATATTTTATTTAAATAATAGGAGATTATTTAATATTTCAAATTTTAAAACAATATAGATTTATGGTTAGGAAGATTCTTTTTAATTTATTGGCTAGTCACTGTTGAAGGATCCACTATTTATTTATGAGATGAAAAGTTTATTATATATTTAAGAGTTCAAGAATTACTTATTCATTTATTTATTATAGTCGTAAAATAAAAATTAAATTAGATACTTTATTTTCTTATATAACTAAGAGATTAAATAAATTTATTATTGTGATTATTTTTTTAATTAAAATAAAGATAAAAAAAATGCATTATCAAAATCAAATTATTTCAAATCCATTCGAAAGAATATAATTCAATATATATATTTATTTTATGTATTTATTTATAACTTATAGAACTTTACAGGACTTTCATTTACAAACATTATGATCTAGATATATAAAAATTTTGTAGTAATTTTATTTAAAATTTTTATGGCAATGTACTACACAGTTTCTATCACAGAAAATTATTATTAAGTTTATGATAATTTGTTTTACATTTATTACTCATATTTATTAATATAATTTTGGGCTTTGATCTCACAATTATTATTTATAAACATCTTTTATTTAATTTATGTAATAAATTTATTATTAGTGTATTTATTTATTATTTATTAATTTATTTTTTTTTTTATTTTTATTTTTATCATTGAAACTAAATTTCATTTTTTATTTATGTTAATGTTTGTTTAGTCTCAATAAAGTGTGAATAGAAAAGCTTATCTCAGTGTTTAGTCTATTGTGTGCTATTTAATTAAATAAATATTTTAAAGCAGAAAAATGCAGAAGTGCTGAAATACTCTATATCAAAAATATGAGATTTATGACAGAGACTAATAATTATATAAGTTATCAAATTATTAATTTTGCTTTATATACTCTACTATAATTATTATTATTCAAATTATTCCTTCAAATAGGTTTTAAAATTAAAATTTCTGATATTTAGATAATTTAGATATTGGATAATTTTAATTTAATAGACGCGATTGTAGAAGCATAAAACTTAATTTGTAACATTGATATTAGTGCTATGAATAGTATGGTTCCATATGTATAAGCGCAATAGTATCAGGTTTGGGATAGCAAGTAGGGGAAAAATTAGTAGATGAGAGCTAAATCAAGTGTATAGTATATATTAATATATGTATAAATATATATCAAATTAGGTGATTAAACGACAATTTTTATATCTCATTCTAAATAATATTATAATTAAATATGAATCATTCTCATATATTTTATAAGATTTGAATTCAATTTTTAGAGCTAAGTTATAGTAAATTAAAGTAATACGTCGGTTGTCGGGATGTTACATTTTTAGAGATACCGCAAAGTTTAAAACTCGAATCTTGAACAGTAATTATTGCTTTTTTAACAATAATTGAATTAATGCTAATTTATTTCCATTTGGAATATTGGAATATTCCTATTTATTGTATATAACGGTAGATATTGAAAAGATTTATTTAATATTTGCGTATATACTGATCTATATGTAGTATTACTCACAAATGAATTTATTTTATGTTCATATGTATTATTTATTTATCTTTTATTGAATAATTATTTATGCTTATCGTTTAGATTATATTTATATATAGTTCAATTATAACTTATTTTAATATAAATTTAATTAACTTTTAGTGATATCTTTATTATTTATTATTATTTGTTAACTTAATTTATATGTTTACTACTTAATAATAATAAACACTTAATTATATTAAATTTGATTTATGTTTTTGACTTTATAATTTATTTATTTATATCATTAAATTATTAAATATTTCTTTAATTGTATTTTATTCGATTACAATTGTATGTATGTTTTATGTTTTTACTATTTTTACTTATTTGCTTTATCTTTTATATAACTGTGTTTTACTTATATTTGTATTTTCTGTATTTACTTTATTTTTGTGATTTAATTGTTTATTTTAATGTGATAACAATTATTCAAAATTCCATACAGTGAATTATAAAGTTTTTAAAATTTAATATGTTATTTTATTTTGCTCCTCTTTTTTTGTTATGTGTGATTAAATTTCGTAACTTGGTCTGTTCTTAAATGAGTTTGACACCCCTGGCCTAGGCATAGTTCTCTTACATATGTGACTTATAATCAATATATTTCGTACAAGTAAATTTAAAGGTATATTGCGATTCGTGTCTAATAGAGATAATAAATGTACAATTTGTATGTGGTATTAAGTGTTATTCTAAATGTGATGCTATATCCTATAGACTATTTCACTCATATATGTTTCAATAATTTGAATACTATTCCATCTGTTCCGGGTGTGACGAAAATGAAATAGAAATTTCTTAAGGTTCTTCTCTCGTCAGTTGGGTGTGCTCGGGGGTGTCGTGGTTTGCGCAGGATGTTTTACCCTACTGCGAGGAAGATAGTGTGAGATTTCTCGGAATTTTTCAACTGAGAAAAGATGAATTCGTTAGCATAGTATAACACTACAATTTACTCGTCTTTATGTCACGCATATATCTATGATAGTTTAAGAGTCGCATAGAGGTGTGTGCTTTGATCTGATTGTAATTTGTACAAGTGGGTATGTGGCTTGATCGTATTCTATGATTAGATTTCTAAAATATGTTAAGTGAAGCGTGATCTAGTAGTGATGTGATCAATTTATTCACCCTTGGTTGGTATTCTGGGGGGTGAAGTCGGGGGGAGATATTAATCTGTCTATAAAGTAGTGGTATTTGGTGGTTTGGTAACTTGTTTTCTTGAGAAGTGGCTCATATAGGTGGGTTAAATGTGATAATTTGGAGGTAGGTGCTAAGTAATGATGTCGGGCGAAGTAGAGGTAGCGGTATTGCAGACTGTGAAGATACGATCGCCAAAGGTTTGTAATTATTTATGGAGGGAAAGGTAAATAAAGCATAAGATCAATTTTTTCATAGGTGCGTATATGTATATGCTTCGTGCATACTGCTCTGCATCTAAGGACGTGATGCTTCACGCCTGGGAAATGTGGGTTCTCGGCTGTAGTGATATTGTTTGTCTTTCGCTTCATGATAATATCGAATGGTTGTATGGTTTGTTTCTTCGGAGGAATATTTATTGTTATGTTGCTTGAACATCCAGACTAGTTTCATCTTCAATACGTGGGAATAGATGTTACTCTGGTTTATTGTGTTGCTAAATCCTTTTTGTTTAGTGTTGGTAGGAACGCGATAATGATGTATTGAGTAAAGTAGTGGAGTTGCTCAAGTGTGCGTGTGTAAAGTGTGCGGTATGCTTTGTGGAGTTGTGTATGTGTGTGAGTCGTGTGGTGTTAGGTGTTGATCCTCTTCGTCTGTGTACCGTGGAGATTATTTTGGTGCTTTGTGGTGGACGTCGTTATACTTGATCCTGGTTTTGTTTTGTGTCATCTACTTTTTGTTTACTTCGAGGTTCACTCTGTTGGGCGTATTTGTATTCTTCCTCCTCTGTCTTGAATGTTTAATTTTGTCTTTGGTTACATACGGATGTCTGTTTTCTTGTTGTTATTGTAGGTGTTTTACTTCTTTAATGCCTCTGCCGTGAGAGGGTGTGCTCTTCTTTGGTTAAAAATTTTTGTTACTGAAGGGGTGTGTCTGGATATAGATATATTTTGTAAAAGCAACATTGAGAATGAGTATATTCTCAGCTATTTAGATTCTTCCTAGATGTGGAGCAGATTAAAAATGCATTTGTGGTGATGGGTGTGTAGGAAGCGATGGTGTAGCTATATACAGTTGACGTTTTAGGGGCTATGCATTTAAAATCATAGCTAGTTAAAGTTATAGTTAGGTATTATCGGCAGTCAAAGGGTGTATGCTATTTCCTTTACACTTTAGCTGTTCAAACTATTAATATAGCTCATTGTGTGGTAATACTTGTGTGGTTTCTCTACTCTTGTTGAGAATGTGTCAAAATGTATTGGAAGGGCTTTGTGGAAAAGGTTCAAGGGGAAGCGGGTATTGGCTTTATGGGGGCGTTTTGGGGGTTATTACCTTATAATGTTTGGCAGAAGGAGCATGTAGGTACAATAAATCATTTGTAGTGTATGTAATTGGGGAAAATGATAACGTTCTCCTCACCCCGATTCTAAATATCGGTTCTCTGCGTTCCGCATGTCCGCTGCTAGGAGACATGGGAGTGTTGATGACGAGTGGTAAATGTGTCTGGTAACTTGAGTGATAAGAGAGAAACGCCAGACTGTGTCTGCATAATGCAAAATGTCATCGATTAGAACATGGGGGTAAGTGTCAGCAAGAGTGTCTTGTTCGGAAAGTGGTTTGTTATGAGAAACTGAATGGGGGTTTTTCGCATATTCATACGAGGGTTTAAGCCGCGTTTACTGTGCTCTTGTTGCAATCTTACATATTTACTGTTAGTCAAAGGGATAGTTCCAGTAGAAGTACGCTATATTTGTGGCAAGAAGAATATTAGAACAGGGAGGAGGAGGGATTCTACTTTAAATAGTCCGCGGAACATATTAAATTGCCTTGTTTGTAAATATCTTTGGATTAAAGTGGGCTATGAATAGGAATCCATCTTCTACTAAAATACGTCCTGTAAGTTGTTTATAGACGTAATGAGGTTCGAATCAATGGTGGTTAATCGTGATGAATTGTAAGTCGATGAACCGTACCCTGTAATTTTTTGAACTTTTGCAAAGCACAAGTAACTATGGCCAATGCTGTCTTTGTTCGTAGTTTAATAGTTAGCTTCGGATTTGTATTAGTGCTCTGGAGATGAATGGATAATTTTGTTTCTTCTCTCTGGAATTTGTTAACTGGTATAAAACAGCACCGAGCCCTAGGTAGGGCAATAAGTGTTGATATCAAATTCCTTGGAGTAATCAGGAAATCTTAATTGGGGTTGGAGTACAACTTATCTTGTAAGAAATAGGAACGCTCTTTGTTGCTGCCCCGGTCCCCAGAAAAATGTTGCATTCTTTTGTAGCATTTTTGTTATAGGTTTGGCAAGGACGGAGTAGGAGTCGATCAAGTGATTAAAAGTAGTTCAATGGAAACCAAGCAAAAGATCTGGTTTCTGGCTGCTACGTTAGTCAGAGTTTGAAATGTAGTAAGGAGTAGGAGTTTCTATGGGGTCAGGTGAGATTCCGTCTTGGGAAATTTTAAAACCCAGAAAAAGGAGGCTGTTTCGGAGAAACTTACATTTAGCAAGTTTGATCTTCATCTTATTCTTTCTAAAAGATTGGAAAACCTTTTCTAAGTTACCAAAATGTTCTTTTAATGTTTCCCCAAGTATTAAGACATCGTCCAAGAAAACTCTGCATGCGTCACCTAGGAGGTGAGACAACACCATTTCCCATTGTTCTTGCGAACACTGGGGGTGCGTTGGACAAACCAAAATTAAGTCTTGTAGGTGCAATACTGACCCGCGGAGTGCGAAGGCTCCTAGTAGGGATTGTGTCTCTTCCTCGAATTTCCAGACAACATGGTAAGACGTCGAGAAGATCGAGACTGCTGAAAATTTTGGATTTTCCCAGCGTAGAGAGGAATGTCAGCAATACAAGGCAGGGGGAAGCGGTCTAACACCGTATGTGGGTTAATGTGCCTGTAATCGGCCCACAATTCTTGGGTTTGGAAGGAGTTTCTTCTTTGGAATGACGAGCAGAGGGCTCGACATGGGACTAGCTGATTGGACACGGATGTACCCTTTCTTGTTGGGAGCTTGACCCAATCGGTCCTATCTGGGTCAAGTATTATGGGGGAAGGCCGGTACTGATGGATCGGTACTATCTGTACCTTTGGAGCGTTTTTCAAGAGTAAGTTTTGAATGGAAAATTTAGTTAAACGGAAAAACGGGCGGGCGCTGCATCAACTGTCAAAGGAAAAAGAGAAGTGTGTAGTTCATCAACAGATCAACTTAACTTTTCTAACTGATTCTGCGAAGTCTTGTAAATGTGGTAAAAGGCCTAAAATTCTTTCTTCCTTTTTTATTTTTTGAAAAGATTAAATAAATTTAAAAAATTCCTGGACAAGTTTTTTGAAAGTATTTCTAAGCTGAGGTTGGAGTTAAACCTTTGGAAGAAGTTGCCAAATTACATTGGAGCAGTTTGGAGGGGTCGCCAAGACTTATAATAGGGTTAAATGCCCCTGGTTAGGACGGTATTTGACAGAAAGAATTATGTGAAGAAACTCTCAATTATTCTTATCTTATGTCCCAGGTGAACTTGGCCGTCGGAGGCCGAAGTCAGTACTCTACCAGCAAAAGAAAGTTGCTGAAATAGGTGTTCTCTGTGGACAGGAATAAAATTGTCAGGAGGAGAGAAGTATGAGCGGGGGAAGAGCTTTAACAGAAAGAGTGTATTTAAGAATAAAGAGCTATTTCTGTGTCTTCTAAAGTGATAAATAATAGGAAACCGTCAGTATCAATTAAGAAGATTGCTTAGGAGTAGAAATGTCGTCGGAGTAGAGGGGCATAGTCTCTGTAGGGTTTACCTCTGTATGTTTAGCATGTATGCTGGGGGATTTCTTTTTGGTA
>JABUQX010025954.1:0-27500 GCA_015478945.1 Trachelipus rathkii
TTAAAGAGATTTTATTAAATTTTGTAATGTGAAAATTTAAGAAAATCGTAATTTTAGAAGTTAAAATTTTTTATTAAAACAGGTTTTCACAACTAATGAAATATTTGGTATATAAAAACAAATATTGCATATTTCATTCAAAAACGTCAATTTAATAACCATTACAAAACTATTTAATAAATATTCGCTTTCTGCTTTTTGAAAATTGCAATTCAAAGAAACAACTTATATATGTATATCTATTTCTAAAAACAAGAAAATCACCGTTAAAATTAGCTATCTAAACTATTTAAGAATCATCCATGCAACAATTTATTCATACGTGAAATTTTTGTCGAAATCTTTCTATAAATGAAACCAACAAAATCTTCTTATTATGTAAAATGGTTTTATGTCAAAAAAAAAATAAAAAAAGTTACAGAAATATTGTAATATTTTAGAAGGTAAAATATTTTTTAATATTTAAAAACAGATTATAAACAATAGTAATCAAATATATTTTGGATATATAAAAAATAATTTGCAAAATAATTTCCATTAAAAAAACTCATAAATTTAAGACTACACCTAAATACCAATATAATAAATATTCTCTTTATAGCTTTTTTGTAATATAGACATTCAGATGATATAGAATAAATTTTTTGGTCTCATATCGTTGATCACAAACGAACTGTTAAAAAAATCTAATGATTATCTGATAAAATCAATAATAATTCAAATGATTGAAATTTAGGAAAACATCTAGTACTTTAAGAGTTTTCGAAATTTTAATAGTACGCTAAAAATTTTAAGATAAATCGCAGCGTAATTTTAAAGTATAAATATTTTTTTATATTAAAAACTAATGTTTATCAAAAAACTAGCTGCAATATATGTTGGGTATATTCAATTAAAATAATAAAACATGTCTATTTCATTAAAAAAAGTCATTTTAAGACATCTTTGTAAACTATTAATTATATATCTAACTTTATTCTGGCTTTTGAAAATTGACTATCATTCACAATGAGTCAATACAATCCTAATTTATTTATTTATCATACGAAACTAGATTTAATTTATATAGTTTAAATCAAACATCAAATTCTTTAAGAATTTACCAAATAATTTCAAATGTTGAAAATTTAGGAAAATTCAGAGTACTATATATGATTTCTAAATCTGTTAATAATGTGAAAAATTTATATAAGACAAAGCGTAATCTTACGAAGTTAATAATTATTTTTCATTAACCGAAATTACTTACTAATCAAATAGATCATTCTTATATACTGTAAATAAACAAATAATTAAAATTTTCATTAAAATACACGTATTTTCCAAACACTAAAACGGCCAATAATAAATTCACTTTTTCACTGGACTGTTTCTTAGAAATTGCAGTTATTTATCAATGAAACACATTTAATAATTATTTCAAATTGCATTAAAAATTTGGAAATGAATTAATAATACTCAATTATTAAAGAATTATTAGAAACAATATACATTTTCAATTGTTGGAAATTTATAAATAAAAATGGTTCAATATTTAAAAGAATTTTTTGATAATTTTATTTAATATTGTTGAAAATTTTTGAAGAAAAAGTTAGCGTACATTTATTATAGAGTAATTATGTTATATACTTATAAATATAGTTTACAAATTTTTTTTATAATAAACAATTGATTCACAACTTAATAGAAATTATTTGGTATATTATAAAAAACAAATATATTTAATTTTACATTACTAAAACGTGACTAATTTATGACATATAACATATAAACTATTAATAAAATATACACCTTTTCAGCTCTTATTTGTCTAAACATTTGTATTGAAGCAGGTTTTCTTTTCAACTCATTAAAACTTACTCGTTAAATTTGTCTAAATATTCAACACTGCAATTGTCACAAAAATAATTTCAACATGTTTTTCTTTGTGTGTGTAGCGGAATGTCGCATTGCACACATAAACAAACATCAGTTTCTTATAATTTCATAATTAGGGTATTGATGAATAAATTAATAGAGAAGATAAGTCGTGAATTATTTATAGCACTTAATATTAACTTTGTAGTATTATAATAAACACAGTGTTTTCACAAAACTAATAGATGCATATTATGATATGGTATTATATACCTAATATAAGACAAATATTGAAATTTTCATATTTCCCAATCGTCGTTCCGATGATATCAGGATTTATGGAAGAAGTACCTTTTGGGCTTATTTCTGTCAAATTTCCTAATCCAGGCTAATTTATGTCTAAATGAAAACAACTAAATATAATTTTTTCATAATAATTTGAGCTAGTGAAATCCGTAATCACAAAACACTATATTTTAAGAATTACCTTTCAATATTTATAATATTATTGTTAAAAATAATTTACAAAATGTTGAAATTTTAACAAAAATCGTACTTTTTTAAGAGTTACATATAATATATTTTGAATAAATGAAATTTTTTCATAAAAAAAATCGCGTAAATTTTTATAGTAAAGTTAGAAGATTATTCTATTAAATCTATGTTCTCACCAATAACACACATGAATGGAAAGTATTAGATTTATGTTTATATGAGAGATGAAGAATAAAACAAATATTGAAATATATTCCCTTAAAAAACGTCAATTTAAGACACACCTAAAACAATTAATAAATCTCTTTTCTGCTTTTTGAAAAAATAATATAGCATTCTTTCATTATAAGAAGAGAACAAGTATATCTTATCAAAATGCTATGAGAAGAACACCGTTAAAAATACACTCAAATTTCTAATATTTATACACTAATATCAATTTCAAATGTTGGAAAAATTTAGGAATATACGTACTTATATATGTAAGTTGTATGAATTAGTAAGAGAGAAGAAAAATTAATGAACGAAATTTTTCCCCTATGCAGTGAACTTTTTATGTATACACATGTATCTATGAATGAAACTTTTTACCAATGGATTTTAGGTGAATATAAAAAATTACAAAATTTAAATATTATCATATAAAAACACTATATTTTATTATCAGTTAAAATAATAATAATAAAAAATTGCATTTTATTCTGCTTTTTGAAATTGCAATATAATATTCTTTCGAGTAATTACGGTTCTAAAATCTATGCTGAAAATCTCTTATTAATCGACCACTTCTGTGTATCGGTTTCGATTTAGAGCAGTAAAGATGAATTTATCTAAAAAATTTTTATAACACTATGATATATTGATACACTATGCGTATGCAGTTAGCAACTGACTGTCGTCAACAAACAAAAATTATAATCAATTGTGACAAAATTTAACGTCAACAGAAGCCTAATTGTAAGTGAATATGACACATCATATTGCGCGCGAATTTAAGATACCAAAAAAAATGTTATTGCACAGGTTGTGAAAGAGAGTTTGTTTAAGAATTGCAAAGAATCATTTATATTATTTATTGTGGAGCTTATCAGTGTATCTTTGTGTATAAAAAGAGAGTATAAAATCTACCATATATATTTTATTGTATACAAATTTATACTCAAAAAATATCAGATAACAATATAAAGACACATGCCTTATGAAACAACTAATAAGGTATGTCGTTCTTTCTGACCATAACTCTATTAAATCTTTTAGAGCTATTTCTTATGAATATCTCACCAATTTATCAAATAGACAATATATATAACTCCCGTATAAATATATCCCTCCTCAATCTGTAGAGATTAACCACAAAATATTCCGATATGTAAATTTAAATGAATTATTAAAGAGAAAAAATAGAGTATACACATTTGAGAAAGAATCACACGAATATTCGTTATAATTTAGAAGAGAAAGATAGCGGAATATTAAGAGGCTTAATATTAAAGTTTATAAAATACATGTGCGTCTTAGTTTACTCTCTTTAGGTGAGCTAACATTATTTGGTATATATAAAACAATAATTTTGAAAAAATTTTTATTACTAATAAAAGTCAAATAGACACTAAAACGTATCGTAATAAATCACTTTTATACAGAATCTCTTTTAGAATATTATCAAATAGACAACTTAAACTAAATTGAAAATACTATACACATTGATTTCTATCATACAATATGCATCGAGAAGAGAACATAGCGCGTTAATAATACTCAATTTTTAAGAGGGTTTTATTACCCCTAAATATATATCATTCAATATGATTTTGAGAATTAGGTAAAATGTTTTCACTTTAAGACAGTTCTCTAAAATTCTGTAGATAGTTGAAAATTAGAAAAAAGAAATATTCTGGTATAATGATATATAAATTTTGTTATTAAAATCTAGGTTTTTCCTAACAACACGATCACATTTGGCAATAACCTAGTAAAAAAACACCAATATTGAAATTTCATAAAAAACGTCAATTTTTAAGACAACCTAAAAAATATTATTAATTCCGCAATTATTCTGCTGTATGAAATTGGCTATTTTCAATGAACCTACACATTATTTTTTTCTCAAATGCTGAAATCTCCGTAGAATAGAAATATTTAAGATACCGGAAAATAAACTGGATATAAAATTCAAATGTTGAAATTTTAGGAAAAATCGTACTTTAATTATCATCCAAATATTGTTCTATGTGTAGCACACACTAATTAAATGAACACCAAGAGACTCTTAATTTTAGAAGAGAAAATTAATCTTATATAGAGATTACTATGTATTTATCCTCATAACATACTAATGATATGAGCGTATATAACATTATCAAAACAACAGAATCAACAATTGTATATATGTTTACAAAACATTTAAGACACACACGGTATTATAACAAATAATTATAAGTGCGTCATGTGGCTTTTTGAGCGAGTATATATCTTTCAAGCAGAAGAATCACTAAAAACTACACTCGATTAAACAAACATTTTAAAGATTTTTTCAATATTCAAAAATGTTGAAATTTAGGAAAAATCGTAGCGAAGAGTAAAAATAATTTTTAGAATATCATATATATCTCTTCTTACATGCAAAAAGCGTAATTTAGACAAGTTAAATTTTTTTTCTATTCATCTTCTAAAACATGTTCAATTCTCAACACATAAAAACTTTAGAAGCGTATCAAAAAAAAAAAATAATATGAAATTAAAGATCATAAAAAAAATCGTCACTCAGTTTGTTATGCCGATCTATAAAACTATTAATGTAACTTATCCTCTTTTCATAAGCTTTGCGAAAATTTGCATTTCAATGAAAACACATTAATTTCTTCTCAAAATCGCGATCAAATATTTTTAGACCCCGAACATCGGCTCAAGATTTTTAATAGACTTAATAATAAATCAAATGTTAACATTTAGGAAAAATCGTACTCTTTAAGAGTTCCCATCAACTTTTGATAAAGCTGTGAAGGATTAATAGGGAGAGATGTTACTAAGACCATATAAGAAGATATATAGATACTCTTCTTATTAAACAGTGTCTCTTGCTCTCTCTAAACACAACTAATGGTATGAGTAGATTGGTTATATGACTGGTAGAGTAGTGAGATCACAATCATTATAGCAAATTTCCATTGGAATATAACGATTCTAGATAGTATTTAATCATCTCTTATAACATTTTGATAATTGAAAATTTCGCTATATTTTTTACTGCTATTATTGAAAGATATTGTGCCAATATTTTCCTACATGAAAACATCATTATTCTTTTCTCCCCATAATCTGTAAATTGTTAATATAAATTCAAATTTTGAAAAGTAATATTTAACCATTAATTATCAATCATGTACCCCTGAGATAAAATTATGGTTCAGCAATATTGGTAAGAATTCTCAAATTTTCTGAAATAGCAAATTATAAGGATAAAAGCGTAATTTTATTGAAATAGGTAACCTTAAATATTTTAATTAAAACAGAAAACTTCTACAACTAAGTGCGTTGAATATTTTGTTCAGTATAAAAAGAGCAGAATATTAGAATTTAAATATATAAAAAAAAAGATCAATTTAAGACACCTAATAATAATAATAATACTTCGCTTTTCTGCTTGAAACTTGCATTTCAAGTGTATATATCACGATTATATTTGCGAAGATGCTCGAAAATTCCTGCGAGCTACACAAACACTATCACATTTTATACACAATTAATCGCTCAAATACTATCATTTTCTCTCCACAATGATTTTAAAAATTTAGCGAAAATCGCAATAACACTTATACTAAGTAGTTCTAAATTAGTTATATGACACTAAATAACAAGAACAAAGAGCGGTCAATTGTTAGAAGTTTAAATAAATTTTTCAATTAATAATCTACTAACCATAGCTAAGTCAAAAATATATTTGATATATTAATAATTCTAAAAAAATCAAAATATATGTATAATATATTCATCACTGAGATAACTCATCTTTTAACGACTCCATATAAACACTTAATAAATTCTCTTTTCTGCCTTTTTGAATTGCATATCATTAAACACCATTGATTATTTTCAATGCTGAATAATATACCGTTATAGAAACTCAATTTTAAGATTTAACAAAATATAAGTAAAATTTAGGAACAATCAATTTAATGAAATTGGTAAGACACTTAAAAGTTACCAAATACTTATTTTAGAAGTACAAAATTTTTTATTTAAATATTATAACAGATTATCTTCACACTTCTCATAGAAAATATTTGTATATGTTACTATATAAAACCAATATATTATTGAGAAATATTTCTTGGAAATTGTTTACGAAACGATAATACTCCTTAATGTATTAAATCCGCATTCATGATTGTGCTATTTAAAATAGCATTTCCATGAAACACATTATTTTTCAGATGCTGAAATCTAAGAAACTATAAAACAAATTCATTTTAAGATTGACCACAGATCAGAGTCAATGTGAATAAAATTTATAGAGAAAAAATAATAACTTTTAAGTTTTCTAAATTCGTAATGTGAAATTTAAGCAAAAGCGTAATTTTTATTAAAGTAGATGATTATTATATTAAAAACAAGTTATTTTCCCACTAACATGATAGAGTGATATAATTGGATATTTAGTCTAGTGGACATATAAATCAAATATTCAACAAATTACATTAAGAGAGCGTCCAATATTACAACCCTAACAACAATTAATAAATAACTCTTTTCTAGAGCTTTTTGAAAATTGGTGAGCATTCAATGAAAGCAATCAGTATTTTTTTCTAAACCTTAAAAAAAACCGTTAAAAAACTCAATTTAAGATTTAACAAATATATTTCTAAAAGTTTGTAAATTTAAGAAAAATCGTACCTTTAGTGTTATATATATTTGAGTAAAATGTGAAAATATAGCAAAAAGTGTAATTTACTAGAAGAATATATAATTTTTTTTATATAAAACAGGTTTTTCAAAAACTAATGAAATATTTGGATATAAAACAAATATAAGAAAACTCTTCTTAAAAACATAGAAATTTAAGATACATCAAAACACCCTATATAACAAATGACTTTCAGCTTTTTGAAATTGCATTTCAATGAAAACACTTTAATAAAATTTATCAAAATGCTGAAACATACATTAATTAACTCACAATTTTAAGAAATTTACAATATAATTTCAAAATGTTTGAAAATTAAATGATCGTACTTTTCGATATTTAAATCTTCTAGAAAGACAATTCCAGTAAATCCGTGTACGATGACATCTCGAAATATTTTTTTTTAAAAGCGAGAGTTCTCAAATACTACTATGCATAAATTGTAAAAGTTTTGATAGTCATTGGTAAATATATTAAAAATAGAAGGCCTAATTTATTGTTGAATGATAAAACACTTAAAAAAACTATATTTCTGTTTTTGAAATTGCATTTCAATGAGAACCCACCCCTTTTTTTTTTCAAATGCTGGAATACCGTTAAAATATCAATATTTCACAATTTAACCAAATAATTTCGAGAGAAGTTGAGAAATTTGAGGAAAATATCTACTTATAAGAGTTCTAAAATTAATTTGGGTGAAAATTAAAGAAAGAAAGTCGTAATCTTAGAAGTTAAATTCTTTTTTATTTCAACAGGTTTAGAAAAAAGCTTTGAAAATCATTCGGAGAGTTATAATTAAATAAACAAACAATATTTTTGAAAAAATTTTCATTAAATAAAACATTCCTATATAAGACACCTAAAACAATTAAATTAATTATTTCTAATTCTGCTTTTTGAAATTGCATTCAATGAAAACATATTTATATTTTCAAATGCTGAAAATCCGTTTAAAACTCAATAAATTTATATATTTTACCAAATAATATTGTAAATAGACAATACATCAAACACTAAGTGTTCTAAACCAGTGTTTACTGAATGTTATTAGGTTAAAAATTCACAAGAAAAAAGCGTAATTTAAGAAATACTAAATTTTTTATTAAAACAGGGATTCACATAATTAATATATTATAGTAAAATATTTTGGAATATAAAAACAAATATTCAAGTAAAAATTATTTCAATATAAAAAACGAGTCAATTTATAAGACACCTTAAAAACCTATATAATAAATTTCGACTTTATTTTAAATATTTTAATATTGAATTTCAATGAAACACAATTATTATTTTTCAAAATGCACTTAGAAAATTTCCCGCTATCAATACAACTCGAATTATAAGAATTTATTCACCAACTATAGATTCAAATGTTGAACACGTAAATTAGATAGAAAACGTTTATTTTAACTATAATTTATGTTCATTTGTATTTGATAAAAGATGTAGGATAGAGGCTGACTCCTTAGAAGATGTAATTTCTCTCTAAAACAGGTTTTTTAACTAAACTAATAAAATATATAATAATACCTTAGTACCTAGTTATAAACAATAATTATTTATCGAAATTTCTATCTAAAAAACGTCTATATAAAAACACCTTCCCCAGTTCCTCAATATATATCAACGCTTTCTAGCTTTTTTAGTAAAATTGCATTTCAAATGAATCCATACATTATTTTTTCAAAAATGCGAAAATACTACCTTAAAAATAAACTCTAAATTTTAAGAAATAACAAATAATTATTCAAATAACAGTTGAAATTTAGGAATAAAATCGTACATTTATGAGTTCAAATTTGTAATAGTGAAAATCTTATACTAAGCAAACACGTCGAGATATATTTTAGAAGTTAAATTTTTTTATATATTATAAACCAACATTTTCTAAACAAACTAAATTGAAATATATTTATGGTAATATAATAAAACAAATATTGCGCATAGAAATATCACTAAAAAACGTCAATTTTAAGAACCCACCTAAAACTATTAATAAAACTTCTCTCTTGTCTGCTTTTTGAATATGCTATTTTCAATGAATACGACATTATTTTTTCAACATGCTGAAATATATACCATGTATAAAACTCAAATTCTATAAGCAATATAACCAAATACTTTCAAATGTTTGAAATTTAGAGAGAAATCGTTACTTTTAAGAGTTTTAATATTAATTTAATGATGAAAATTTAATGAAAAAGCGTAATTTTAAGAAGATTAAAATTTTTTACTTAAAAATCAGCGTAATTTTCACAGGCGAAAATATTGGTATATTATTAAAAAAAAATATTTAGAATACATCATGTAAATATAAACGTCAATTTAAACCACCTAAAACAATTAATAAATTCCTTTTCTGCTTATTTTAAAATTAGGTTTCAATAGAAAACAGTAACTTTTCGTAATGCTGGCAATTCGATCAAAAACTCAATTTAAGAATTCCCAAATAATTTCAACATGTTGAAATTTATGGGAAAAATCGTACTTAGAGTTCTAAAATTCCGTAATGTGAAAATTTAACAAAAAGCGTAATTTTAGAAGTTAATTTTTATCTATTAATAAAATATTTTTCTACAACTATAAAAGTAAAATATTATTAACTTTAAAATAAGACAAACATTAAATATTCTTCTATCGTGATTACGTCATATGTCTGAAATAACACTGTTACGTTTTAATATCTGGTGTCTAATTTATTAAATTTGTCAATCCAGTAGGAATAACCCTTTTAATTTTTTTCAAATCGTGTGATGACGACGGTTGTATTAGGCGGGAGAAATAATCCTAAAATTTTAACGATTTCGCCCAGTTCGCCGCCACCATTTAGGAAAAATACCGTAACTATTAAATGAATGTTTTAAACTTTGCGTTATCGTGAAAATGTAGGAAGAAGCGTAATTTTACAGACAGTTCATACATTTTTCTTAAACAAAATGGTATTTGTTCAACTATAAAATAAGGCTCTAGAAAATCTAGCATCGGAAATTGGAAATTCATTATAAAAAAGGTTTAAATTATAAGAACTCCTAAAACTATTTAGATAAATTCGCTTTTCTCGCTTTTGAAATGCATTTTCAAAATGTAAGCACATTATTATTTCAGCTTGCGTAATATACCGCTTCATTGCACTCAATTTATAGAGAATTACCAAATAATTACAAATGTTATCACGTTCACGCATTACGTCTAAAATCACCAACGGAAACTTAGTTGGGTACGCGTAATGCAACCGAAAATTTTTAAGAAAATACAGTAATTATTTACCAGTTATATTTTTTTACTAAACAGAGGTTTTAACAACTATGAAATATTTTGGTAATAATAAAAAACATAATATTGAAATTTTATCATTAAAAAAGTCCAATTTTAAGACACCTAAACCTATTAATAAATGAGCTTTTCTGCTTTTTGAAATTGCATTCAATGAAACCATTAATTTTCCAAATGCTGAAAAATACTCGTTAAAAACTCACATATATTAAAGAAATTATCATAAAAATTCAAATGTTTGAAAATTTAGAATAAAATCCTCGACTTATTAAGAGTTTGCTGAGAATTGTAATGTGAAATTTTGAACAAAAGGCGTATATTTTTAGATAGCTAAATTATTTTTATATTAAGACATAGTATGCTCTGCAAACTGATTTAGTACTTTGGTATATAAATACTAAATATTGATACAATTTCATTAAAAAAACGTCAATTTTTAAGACACCTAAACTATTAATAAAATTCGCTTTTCTAGCTTTTGAAATGCATTCAATGAAACCCAATTATTTTATAATTCAATTACTATTCATCAATTGGTCTCACATGCTCCATTAAAGGAATTGCCAAATAAGTACAAGTATATAGATAATTAAATTAGAAAAAAATCGTACTTTTAAGAAATTCATATACATTGTTAAAGTCGAATAATTTTAAGAATAAAGACGTAATTTATGCAAATTAGAAATTTTTTTTAAAACAGGTTTTAACAAAGGATGAAATTATTGTCTTTGTTTTAATCAGATTAGTACAAATCAATTTGCTTAAGCTCAAATTCCAACATAACTAAAACTATAATAAAATTCGCTTTTATGCTTTTTTTTTTTAAAATTACATTCAATGAAACACATTAATATTTCAAAATGCCCATAGAGATACACCCTTGGTAGATTACAGTTTATAAACTCAATTTATAAGAATTCACATAAGTGTTACAAATGTTGAAATTTAAGGAAAATCGAACTTATAAGATGTTTTGAAAACATAGTAATTTACAAAAATTATAAAGAACTGTATTTAAAGTTTAAAATTTTTTCAAAATCCAAAGGTGTTTAAAGGGGGTAATCTTAATGAATTATATTATTCTGATTTTGCAAAAAAAAAATTTTTTAAAATTTTCATTTTGTAAATGAGTCCATATTTAAGATATATATTATACCTGAATATAATAACTATTAATTAAAATTCTCTTTCTGCTTTTTAGAAATCTCGCGAACACACTCAATAATCACCATTTTTTTTTTATCAAAATGGACTGACCTTCAAATTCGTTTTAAAACTCAATTTTGGGTATAACGAAATAATTTCAAAATGTTATTATTAGGCACACAATCTACTTTTAAGAAGTCTATCACAATTTTGTAATTGTCATATCTTTAATCAGCCACAAGCGTAAATTATATCTTTAGAAAGTTAAATTTTATTAAAACCAGGTTTTCACACTAATGAAATATTTATGTGTATAATATAAATAACACTATTTATACCGAAATTATACATACAAACCCCTAACAATTTAAGCACTAACAACTAATTAAATAAATTGCGATTATGCTTGCTTTTTGAAATTGCACTTTAAAGAAACACAAACTTAGTTTTAAAATGCAAGAAAATACCGTTAAAATAACTCAATTTATAAGATTACTCAAAATATAATTCTAAATGTATTAGATAATTTAGGAGAAAAAACTCTGACTTTAAGAGATCTAAATTTTGTAAAGTGTGAAAAACTTCTAAGAAAAAGCGTATTTAGAAGTTAAATTTATTTTTATATAAAACATAAGCTTCCAAACGTCTATTCAATTTGATCAGTATTTGACTAGATCTATCTCAATACAAATAATAAAATTGTTAAAACTTCAAATTTAGCAAATACCTAAAACTAATAATAAATTTACATTTCTGCTTTTTGAAATTGCATTTCAATGAAAAGATTTATTTCAAATGCTGAAAATATACCGTTAAAACTCAAATTTTAATATTAACAATTAAATAAAAGTTAAAATTTAGGAAAAATCGTACTTTAAGAGTTCTAATTGTAATGTGAAATTAAGAAAAAGCGTAATTTTAGATAAGTTTAAAAATTTATTTATTAAAACAGAGTTTTCACAACTAATAGAAATATTTGGTATATAAATAGAACAAATATTGTAAATTTCATATAAAAACGTTAATTTTAGACATATCTCTTATTAAATAAATTCATCATTTATGTTTGATTGAAATAGCATTATTCAATTAAATAAATTTTATTTTATTACAAATGCTACGAAAATACTGTTATAAATACATCAATTTTAAGTTTTTTACCAAATAATTTTCAAATTGTTGAAATTTAGTGAAAAATCGTACTTTTAAAACTTTACTTATTTTTCTAATGTAAAAATAAATAATGAAAAAAGCGTAAATTTTTAGAAAGTTACAATCTTTTATTAAAACAGGTTATTCACAACTAATGAAATACTGAAATATTTATCGCGGTATATATTAAACACACAAAATATTGTAAATTGCTACATTAAAAAACCGTTATCAATATAAACACCTAAACAATTAATAATTTCTCTATTTCTTTATTTTTTTGAAAATTGCATTTCAATGAAAACACATTATTTATTTCAAATGCTGAAAATCACCGTTAAATATAACTCAACTTTAAAGATATTTACCAATAAATCTCAATGCTTGAAAGTATTAGTAAAAGCCTTGATAATTTTTAATGACATTTGAAAATTTGTTATGTTGATAACGAATTTTTTAAAAAAATTGTAATTCTAGAAGTTATAATTTTTTATTAAAACAGGTTTTCACAACTAATGAAATATTTGGTATATAAAAACAAATTATGAAATTTCTTTAAAAAAGTTTCAATTTAACACAAATAATAACTTGTTGAAAATTGCTTTTTTATTTTATTCCAAATTGCATTTCAATGAAACACATTATTATTTCAAAATGCTGAAAATCCCCGTAAAAAAACTCAATTATAAGAATTACCAAATAATGTTCACAAATGTGAAATTTAGGAACAATGTTACTTTTTAAGAATTCAAAAATTTGTAATGTAAAAATTTAAAGAAAAAGGGTAATTTTTAAGAAAATAAATTTTTTTATTATATTATTTTTATAAATCTTAATGAAATTCTTTTGGTATATAAAAACAAAATATTGAAATTTCATTAAAAAGTCAATTAAGAACACCTAAAACATATATATAAATTCGCTTTTCTGCTTTTTGAAATTGCATTTCAATGAAAACACATAATATTTTTCAAATCTGCCATCGAAAAATCAACAAAACTCAATTTTAAAGAATACAAAAAAATTTCAACCTCTGAAATTCAAAAAAAATAGTACTTTTTAATAGAGATCCCCTTTTTGTAATGTGAAAGTTTGGAAATTCAGTCATGAAGAAATAAATTTTTCTATTATTAAAATAAATAAACACAACAAATATAAATTTGGTATATAAAAACAAATATTGAAAATTTCATTAAAAAAACGTCAATTTTAAACACCAAAACTAATTTTCTTCCAATGTGTCGCATTCTTTGATAAAACTTGCTTACTATGAAACACATTATTTTTTTATTGGTTTGAATACTCCACCGTATTAAACAGTAATTGTTAAGAAAGTCAACCAAATAATTTCAGAGAATGTTTGAAATTTAGTGAGTAAAATAATCGTACATTTTGATAGATAGCAAAGAATATTTTGTAATGTGAAAATTTAGGAAGACAAAGAGGCGCGTAATTTTGTGTTATTAGTAAGTACTAAAAGATAATGGGGACTCATATTTAATGAAATAATATGGTATAAAATTTGAAGTTTCTAAATGTATGAGAATTTTTCAATAATAATACTTCAAGTCATTTAAGCACGAGCAAAAACTATTACACTAAATCTTTCGCTGTTTCATATTTTTTGAAATTGGCATCTTATGAAACTGAGCTTTAAAATACTTCCTTCAATGCTTCTTAAATACCTAGAGTGTAAAAACTCAATATTAAAGCTATTTACCGAAATAATTATCAGAATGCGCTTCGAAATTTAGAAATAATGCGTACTTTTTACACGACGTTTAAGTAACTTTGTCAATGCACACAAATTATTTAGCAAAAGCCGAGTAATTTTAGACAGTTTTAACATTTTTTATTAACACACGTTGTTTATCTTACAACTAATAAAATATGTATTGGGTATATAAAACAAATATTGATTTTCATTAATAAAACGTCAATCTTAGACATCTCTCTCCATTAAACATTAAGAGAATAGCCATATCTTTCTAAACAAGATATGTGATTCACCATGTCAAACACATTAAAAAAGTTCAAAAACGATCAAAAAGCGATCCCAGAGTTAAAAACTCACAAATTTTAAGATTTACCAAATTAATTTCAAATGTTGAAATTTTATGCGAAAAAATACGTTAATTTTTTAAGAGTTCTAAATTGTAATGTGAAAATTAAGAAACGTAATTTTTATAGAAGTTAGAATTTTCTATTAAAACAAGGTGTTTCGCACAAAACAGTGAAGATCTAAACTTTGAATAATAAACTCGTTAAAAAGAGACAAATATATTGAATATTTCAACAAGATTCAGTTCATTGTAGTCGCATTCACTATTAATTAAAATATTCCAAACAGTTTGGGTGCGTATTTTGTTCGAGAAAAGCAATTTCCAACACTGAAACAATTTTTTTTTCAAATGCTCGGAAAGATTATGAAAGTTAAACCGAATTTTAAGATTTACCAAATAGATTCAAATGTTGAAATTTAGCGAAAATCGTACTTTTAAGAGTTCCTAAAAGTTCGGTAATGAAGGAAAATTTAATCACCGCAGATGCGTTAGACGCGTAATGTTAATTTTGTTATTAAAAACAATTTTTCACCAACTAATGAAATATTTGTGCGGTATAGGTAAATAACCAAATATTCGGAGAGAGTGAGCGAATAAAAACGTGAGAGTAAGAGCGAGCGTAAAGAACAATTAAGAGAGATTCGTACTCCATTTATCTGACTTTTTAAAATCTGACTATTTATCAATGAAACACATTTTTTTTTTCAGAGAGAGCAATGACGTGTATTGCATAGCTATATTTTGACAGAGAAGTATCTCTCACCGTAAAGGAATTTCAAATGTTGAAGATTATGCAAGAAAGAATCTGCGTAACTTTTCACTGACTTCTAATTTGTATATTGACGAATAAAATTTAAGAAAGCGTTAAATATTTCAGCAGTGTATTAATCTTTTATTAAATTACAGGTTTTTTCTTTCACACATATAATTGAACATAAATTTGGTTCTACAAAGAAGAGCCTTCAAAAACCACATATTGAAATATTCACTCTAAAAAACTCAATTAGGACACCTAAAACTTATTAATAAATTCGCTTTCTGCTTTTTGAAACATATAATTTTCAATGAAAACAACATTAATATATTTCAAATGCTTGAAAATCCCGTTAAATTATTTCTTCTAAAATTTACCATAATAATTTCCAAATGTTGCACAATAAAAGGAAAAATCCGTACTCGTTATAGTATCTATGAATTTTGTAATGTGAAAATTTAAGAAAAACCCTAATTTTATAATTTATTAAGAAGTTAAAATTTTTACTTTTAAAACCGGTTTTCACAACTCATATTGAAATATTGGATATAAAAACAAATATTGCAATTTATTAAAAAAAGACAATCTATAGAACCTAAAATCAATTTAATATATAAAATATTCCTTTATTATCCTGCTGTATAGAGATATTCCGAGAGCATTATCTAAATGAATATACATCATAATATATCTAATATGAGCTAGAAGATAGAGAATATTCCTTTTTGTTTAAAGCTCTGAGAATACTCAATTTTTTGGGTCTTAATGTGAACATTTTATTGATACACGATGTAGAACCATTTTACTGTGTAGAAACAATGTACTTTCTCAGGAGGGTCAATATCTACATTTTAGTCATCGTTCGCTAGAAAAATTTCAGAGAGAAAAAGATGTTGATTGAGAGCGTAAAGTCACACACATCATTTATTAATTCATATAAACATTATTGTGAGAGACACCACAATGTAAATATTTGATGTATATATTATCAAATATACAAATATTGAATTCATTAAAAAAACGTCATTTAGACACCTAAAACAATTAATAAATTCTCTTATTTGCTTTTTGAAATGTATGAAAGTATGATAACACATCTTTAGAGAGAGGTCCACTTGAGAGAGAGAATCAACATTATTAATTCACTCACATGAGTCTATACACACTCAAATATAAGATTAATAATATTACCTCAATATCATAAGCCTAACTAAAATAATGTTTATTATTTGTATAAAAAAAACACAATAAACATTATTATATAGAAGATTCACGGCAACATAAACAATTTTCAAGTCTGAGATTCCAATTTTCAGAGTAAATTTTATAATTTTATTAAACTTGTTGTTTCACGAAAATATAAATTTAATCAAAATAGAGAAAATATATATGAGGTATATAAAAAACAATATTTATAGAAATTTCTATGTGCATTTTAAAAATCTGTTAAAATAAAACAACTCAATAACTATTATAAGAATTACATACTTATTCATTTATTGATAATTGACCATTCCTAATTGTAAACAACTATATTATTTCAAATGCTTAGAATATAATAACCGTTATAAAAACATTCAATTTTAAGATTTATTTTCACTAATTATTACAAAATGTTTAGAATAATTTATATCGAATTTTTTCTTTTAGGAAATTACTAAGAAGTAATGAAACGAGCATTAAAATAAGAAAGCGTTAAATTATTTAGAGAAGTATAATTGATTATTAAATCAGGTATTTACCACAACACTAATGAAATATATTGTATATTAAAAAAATAATATGAAATTTTACATTAAACAACCGTCAATTTAAGACACCTTAATACTATTAATAAATTCGCTTATATTTCTGCTTTTTGAAATTGCATTATTGTTCTAATAATGATAATCAATATTAATAATATGTTTTCAATGATTCGAATGTGTAGCTCAAATGCTGAAAAAACCGTAAAAACTCAATTTTAAAAATTTACCAAAATAGGAATAACACTGTTATAACTTAAGATAAGACGAACTTAATCTAGAAGTTACTACATATATTTGTCTAATTGTGAAAATTAAGAAAAAGCGAAGAATAGAATAATAAAAATTTTTATATAATAACATTTTTTCATTTTCTAATATGAAGTGTTTGTATTGTATATAAAAACAAATTATTGAAATTTCATATTAAAAATTTCGTCAATTTAAGACACCTATAAACTAATTAAAAATAATTCTCTTATTTACATGGCTTTGTAAATGTCATTTCAATGAATATCACACATTATTTTTTACAATATGCGAAAATTATCCAGTATAAAAAACTTACATAACGTTTGATATTATTAACAAAAAAATTACAAAATTATTGAAATTTGTAAAATACAATTTATATTATTACAGTTTATATTGGAAAGTACAAGAAAATTAAGTAATAAAGCGCTCTAATAATATTACGAAAATTATCAATTATCTAAAAAAAGGTTTTTTAATCTATATCTAATAGAAATTATTATATTTAGTATAAAAATAAAACAAATTTTGAAATTAAGATATCATTATAAATACGTACTAATTCTCTAAGAAACACCTTATAATAAATATTAGATACACACCACTTTGGCTCTGCTTTTTGAAAAATTTGTCGTCTATTATCAATGAAACTACATTATATCATATATCTCTTCAGATGCTGAAAAATTACCATGAGAGTTTAAAAACATCTCAAATTTTAAGAATTTTAACCTAAATAATTTCAAATGTTAGAATAATATATAGTGAAAAATCGTTTACACTTGTTTAAGTAGTATATAATTTTCGGAATATTTGTTAAACATAAATGTGTACAGAAAAACAAGCGTATTTAGTAAAGAATAACATTGGTTGTTTTTCTATGCTACAAAGAGCTATGTGTTTCTCAAAACTAATGATAACAATGTTGTGCTTAAAATATCAAGAGTCTAATCAGAGAGAGTCAATCTCTATAAAATGAAAAGTTCACTTAACGCCACACCTTTAAACACTTATTTTCAATATTTTTCTATCTTTTTCTGTGCCCAGTTCTGTGAAAATTAGCATGTGGCGTATGAAACACAGTGATTATAATCAAACTGTCTGCGGCAAAATATCCCTGAGTTTTAATAACACATCGAATTTAATTTAGTTCTTTTTATAAACAAATTCAATGCAAACTCTCGAATATATATAAATGCGTGAGGAGTACTTTATAAGTATAGTATTCATATAAATTCTGTTGAGAGAGAATATTTTTTAAAGAAAATAACATGATTTCATAAATGATAATGGTAATATAAATTTATTTTAAATAAACAGAGTCCAAATAACATGAATATGATTTTAGTAATTAGATAAATATAAAATAACAAAATAATATATTGAAATGAATATTCGTTTCTTGTATATTTGCGCAAGATCGATAAAATCTATTAATAATATATAGTAATTCATGCTGTGTGTATGAAACTTTTGTCAATTAAATTCAAATATCACATTATTTAAGTATTATTCAAAATGTCTAAAATATCACGTTTATAAAACCAATTTTAGAATTACACCTAATATATGTTTTCAAATGTCTGAAATATATTAGAGAAACATACGTAAACTTTTAATGAGTCTAATTTTGTAATTTGTGGAAACACTCTTTAAAGCTTAAAAATAACTCGTAATTTTATGAAAGTTAAATATTTTATAAAACATTTTATTTCCAACATTAACTCTTTTGCATAATATGAAATATATAAATTTGGTATATTATAAATAACAACACTATTGATTTGTAGAACAAAAAAAAAACGTATCAATAATAGACACCTAAAAACTATTCAATTAGAGCATTTAAACCTTTTCCGACTCTTTTTATGAAATAGCATTTCATTATTATGAAACATTATATATATGTAAATTATAACAAATGCTGTAAAAATTTCTACAGTATATAATTACCAATTTTTTAATATATTTAACCAAATAATATTTAAAAATTTTGTGATAATATTTAGGAAAATAATCGCTAACTTTATAAAGATGAATTCATTATTAAAGTTTATGCTATGAAAATGTATTTAAGAAAAAGCGTATATTAGGAGTTGCAATTAAAATTTTTTCATATTAAAACAGTTTCAAGTAATAATTTCAAATACTAGGGATATTATATTTGGTTATTATAAAAACAAATATTATTAGCACAATTTATTCATAGAATATTATTAATCCCATCCTATGACTGTCTATCGTTTCACTTAAAAACAGCAGGTAGAATATTATACACATTTATCAATAAACTGACCTACTCTCACTGTGGAGTGCTCAGATAGATCTCCCAAAAACAGTATGGGAGGTGCTTATACATAGCTCAATTTAATATCCTGCTCACTGACACAGCTGTTTTACTCCTTAATACTTAGGTACTGAGCCGCAATTCCACACTAGGAGAAGAAATTTATGCTTCACATATCTTCTCCACTCCGTATTAATTCTTCCAGTTGACGACTCCTCACTTAACCTTAATTATCTACCTGAGGGAACACAAACCTCGCTTTGTATGTTGTATACGAGTGCTTTGCTAACATCTACTCCGAGATCTACTTCCGGGCGCCTTTTAAAATAATAAATTATATAACATACTTAAAAAGAAAAACAAATATATTATATAACACATATACATTACCTATAAAATACAAAATCACAATAATACATATACAAATATACTATATACATCTACCTATACATTCAATATAATTTAATATTTTCATCTCTAAACTTAATTATTCATAATAAATATCAATAATTAATTAATTTTTTCAATTACACTATCGCAGTATATCTGCTATTATTCTATATATTACATTTTCTATAATAATAACCCACTCACATTAAATTAATATCCTCACTTAATTATCTACTTATTATCCTATCTACCTGTTAGCACTATATTTAGTCTCGATTATTCATTAATTTACTCAGATTTCTCTAATAGTTATACACATATGTTTTGGGGGGTCGAGAGGCGAGTGCGTCATGCTTCAGTGTAATTTGATACGCTTCATAACCTCACTTTGCCTTACCCTACCTTTTGTGCCTGTGTCAAGTGACAGACGACAAATAGTGCGCTGTAGGATTTCCTGACGTCTTCACACTCACATCTCCTTTTTAATCGAGAGTCCATTTGAGAGATTAACTGATTCTGATGTCAGGGTTGTACAAATTGTACATTTGTTTGTATACTTGCTATTAGTATCAATTCAATTATTTTTAACTATTTTTTTTTTCTATATTATTCTCTGTTTTGCATTTTGATGAGCAATCTCTATGAATCTAATTTTTGTCATTGTTCATTTATTCTCTATTTATATTTTTTGTTCAAAAATTGTTATTTTCATATTATTATTATTTTTTTTTTATATAACAATATTCATATGTAATTTAGTAATTTATACTATGTTGTATTTGGGGTGGATAAGATGAATGTGTAAACAAATTATGGAAATTGATACATGGTGTATATATTTTGAGTGAGATTGATAATTTTATTATAGTGAATAGTCTTTTAAAAATAATATATAATTGTCATTATTATGTTGAATATATTTCCTGAAGTTCCAATTGAAGATTTATTGAGATTTAAATGGTCGCATTTGTTTTTTGTTTGATTTTTGCTTGATTTTGTGAAATGTATAATTGATTTTGTATTGACGAAGATTAGTATTATAGTATAGAGAGTAGAGTTTGTATTTATAATTTGTATATTTTTATTTTGTTGTGTAGTTGTTTAATTTTAGTTAGTTTAGTTAGTTTGTTATGTTTATTTATTTGAAATGCTTCAATGAAACGTTTCCGATTTGCTCAAATGACGAATTAATATCCGTTAAATAAACTGTCAATATTAAAAATTTAATCCAAATATATTTAAAATGTTGAATTTTTAGGATAAGAAATCGAGTACTTTTATAGAGTTTTTCAAAAAATATATTGGATATGTGTAAAATTATATAGTGAAAAATGCGTATTAATTATATTTAGAAGTTTAACTTCTATTTTATTAAAATGTAATATGCAGCAACACATGAACAGAGTTGAGATATGAGCTACACACACGAAATAAGTTAAATGTGCGAGTACACAATACGTCAATAAGATCACACGCCCTCAACAACCATAAAGTAGAATGGTAAAATCCACTATGTGTCCGCAGAGCTATCTCTGAAACTCGCGTGCGGCATTTCAATGTAAAGCTGGAGCGAATGAATTGTTTGTACAACATAGTCTCTATAACTTCACCTTGCGCGGGTTAAAACTATCTGCAGCATTCAGAGTATCCATCTCTGCTAAACTAGAGGTCAGAGTATAAATGTTGAGAAATTTAAGGAAAAATGTACTTTTAAGAGTTCTAAACTCTGTAATCGTCGGATAAACTTTAACGTTAAATATAAGGGCGTTATATTTTTAGAGAGACTTATAACTGTTCTCCTTGTATTAAATGACGTGATGTTGGTCATCAACTAATGAAATCTTCTTTGCTCATGTAAATAAAATCTATATATAAATAAACAAATATTGATAATTTCATTAAAAAAAACGAGTCAGAGTAAAGAGACACTATATAAAAAATATTAATATAATTTCGAGTCATTTTTGTATCTTACTTACTTATTTGATAATATGCATATCTCAAGTTAAACAGCCACTTTAGAGTACTTTCTTCATAAATGCTGATCAATCACCTCTGACACAAACTCTAATTTTATGAATTATCCAAATAATTTCAAATTGTTGAAATTTTTACTTATAAAAAATCGTACATTAAAGAGTTCTAAAATTATTTGTTACCACGTGTTAATTAAGTATATTTATTTTTAATTTACAAAGTAAAAATTCTCTCAATTTTCTCAGATAGCACGAGCTATTGCAACATACTAAGATTTTGCAAATATATATCTAAGTATTATTATAATTTAAAAAACAAATATTGAAAATTTCATCGCCAAAAACGTAATATTTAAGACACTCTCAAATACTCCAACATTTAAATCATCTGCCTTTTCGCTTTTTGAAATTGCTTATCAATGCAACATAATGTAATTTTATTCAAAATTTCGAATAATATTATTAAAAACTGTTAAACAAAACTTCTCCAAAATAAACAAAGTTATCAATCAAAACTATTATACTTCACAGTTCCAAATTGATATATATATAAATTTTAGGGCTGAAAGACATTTGCTCATAGCGTTAAGAGTTTCTAATCTATATTCACTCGAGTTTAAACTTTCACAGTAAGAGAAGCCCTGTAATTTTCTCGATAGTGTAAAAATTAGAGAATTTTTGTATATTTAAAGAACCAGGTGTTTTGCACATCTAATGGAACAACTCTGTTCCCCATTTATCCATCATTGTAGTCATCACAACAAAAATTGAAATTTTCATTTCAATATAAAAAATTGTCTAATATTAGTTAGGAGCGCGTATCATCACACTATATTCCTATCTATCATTGTGTATCGTACTTATTACATCTCGTAGTTATGTAATTCTCTGCTTTTATGAAAGATATTGCCATTTGCACATACTTGAGGCAGCAATCTCTTCGGATCTTTATTGTTTTCAATAACATACAACTCTTAATACCCGATTATAATTACTTGACATGAGATTGAAAGTTTAACCAATCTTACATTTAGTATTAGATTAAATTTATAGGAGTAAAAAAATCAGTTACTTTTTAAGAGCGAATATGTTTTTAGTATTCCGTGTAGAATTTTAAGAGAAATATTTGTAATTTTAGAAGTTATAATGTTTTATTCTAATTATTTCATACACAAAATAATGACGAAAGGTTCTTATTATTAAAGATATAATATATGTATATGATTTGCTTTGACACGAGTTTACCTGTGGGTTCGAAGGGAAACGAGATAGTGAATATTGAATTTCATGTAACAAACGTCCATTAGATATGAACAACTAACACTATTAATAAAACAATCGACACTATGTCACTGTCTGCACATGTTTGTCAACATGTGTGGCACGAGATTCTATCATGAAACACATTGAGTTTCAAGGAGTAGACTACTGAAAAATCTACCGAGTCTCAGAAACAGTATCTCACAAATTTAAAATTACACCTGGTATATAATAAAAAATTCAAATGTAAAATTTTTATATCAAATGGAAATATAAATTCGTGAACACTAAGAGAACATTTCTAATGAGTATTAAGATTATAGTAATTGTAGGATGAGATAACATCTTATATAGAAACAATGCGTAATTTAGGGAATGTGAATTAGTATTTTTTTGTATATATATTTACAAATTCAGGGCCATTTAACACAATATATTGATCAAGGAGTGAGAGAGAAGAAACACAGTTTCTATACTTCAAAATAAGAGTGAAAATTTCACATTTAATAAAAAAGCTTATGCTATATTTGTATCATATAGACACCTTAACTAACGGGAGATATACATGGAAGAAAATTCCTTATATCGTGACTGTCTTTTGTAGAGAGACTGATCACTGGATACTTCTATGCAGAAACTACCACATTATAGGTTATATTTCAATGCTAAAAAATTAAACCTTGTTCCTTATTGAGAGCTTTAAATCTTTCATTTTGACATGGTATTATCTATTATAGGAAAGTATTTTATGTATGCTTTATTTATGCGAGGATACATTGGAGTTTAGAAAAGTGTTGAGATAAAAGAATTTTTTTTTATAACGAGAAAGGGTTACCAGGAAAACGTCGGTGTAAGCCTTTAAAAAGTCGAGGTATGTATAGTTCATTAACTAAGGAGAGCACGGAAAGTTAAGAGTTGACGGTACTCTCCGTGTGACATGAGGTTGACATGCGACTGAGGAGTATCTATATATAGAATTGTGGGGAAAACCAATGTATGCATGATAAAGAGAAAATAAGAGAAAATTGGTTTCCTATATACAGAATAAATAAGATGTGGTGAAGAATTTTTCCAAGAAACTAGGGTGTCGAGAAAAGGAATAGAATAATATATTTTGTGCCAGGTTCATAAGGTGAAAGAGATGGAAGTAATGTATATTGTTTATGCGGTGCTGAAAATAATATTTATACTGGTGTTTAAAAACAATTGCAACACAAAAATATGTCGCTACATAGCCAGAGCACTCACGTAGAGTTCAGATAAGACACATGAAGATGATAGGGTTGAGAGTTTATATTAAAAAAGAGGTTGTCATTTATAAAGAGAGGTCAATGATAAATCGTTGCTTAGACAGAGCGGTAGGAGGGAAATGAGTGGAGAACACACCATATGCTAAACAGAAATTTGTATTGAAAATAGATTATTGAAAGTGAAAAAAAGAAAAGAATGTCATGTGTAAAGGAAGCACTAAGTTTTTTTAAAGAACAGGTAAAAGGAAAGTTTATATGGGATATTGTTTTCATGTAAAATTAGTTCTCAAGTAAGGGTTATTGTAAAAGGTACTGGTACAGAAGTGAAAAGAGGGGTGAACTCAAAGGTAGAAATACGTGTGTAGTAGAGGGTTAAGTGTTTGTGTCGTTGTATAAATCTTGAATGTTAAAAGACTAAAAAGTTGAAATTAGCCATTATAGGTAGCAAGTATGTGAGGATCACCAAGAAGATAGTTTATAGGAGTGACAACAGTTTTTGTTATTATGCAAATGATAGGTCGTAAGAGGGTGATTGTAGTTAAATGTACTTTGGGAAGACAATTATAAATAACAAGATTTAGTCATTGTGTCAGGTCGATTTATTTGTATTAATGAAATGACAATTTTTGTGTGGAAATCAATAAGATTTGCTTAAAAGTTGGTTTTTGAGAATTTTTGAGAAATCAATTTCTAAAGAAGCTGTATGAATCCTTCCATCTCTTTCACCTATGAACTTTCACAAAAATTCTTCTATTCCTTTTCTCGACACCTAATTTCATTAGATAAAAATTCACTTTCGAACACACAATCTTCTTTCATTCTGTATATAGGAACACGACAACAACTTTCTCTTCTCATGCATATACAATATGGTATTTTCCACACATTCCACACCTTACCCACTAAACATAGATACTCACTTTAAGAACCTTCATCATTATCCTTAGAGAGACGACTCCACTTTGTTCTGTTAATCTTCTTCAGCAAAACAAAAAAAAAATTTCTTTACTCAACCTTTTCTAAACTCAAGTATTTCGTTTTACTGCATATAAAAAGGCAAATAAAAATATTTTATATACAGTAACGCTCTCTCCTTCTCTCCCAAAAAACACCAACATATAACTATAGTTTTCCAGTACCACTATTTATTATCCATACGAACCATTCCAGTAAGAAACAATCTCCATACACACAAAGAATTATTTGCCATAAACAAAACCAACACAATTCCTTAAAAAAAAAAAAACATCAAAACCTCCTAAAGCCAATAACTTACAAACCCAATGTATTTATAAAATACCATGTTATGACCGTTCGGATATATACATATATTGGAGAAACAAATGACCTGCCCAGGAGAACTTATCAGCATAGATATGATTTGAACAATTGGAGGCATTAATTATTAATATTAAAGAAACTTTCGTCTTGAAATATTGCAACAATACCACAAGACTATGGTTCCCTTCTATATACCTGGTGTGAATGAGCTTTCTTAGGTATCTCATCACCCCAACCCTTCTACCTCCTCCAGGTGCCCCAGGTTCAGTGAACCTTCACTCCAATTGATTCTTTCCAGCTATAAACCATATTAAACCATTCTTTCCAGCTACTCTCCTTTTGTCATTGATTAAATTCGTCAAGATTTCCTCAATTTTACATTCTGAAAGAGGTCCAGTTTTTTTATTCATTTTAAATTTCTTTCCTCAGTGAAAATAAAATAAGTGTTAATGTTCCGTAAAATTAAATTGTTTGTAAATATTACAAATGTTATTAAATAATATTTAAAATCATGTGTTCTTAAATTATGATTACATATTTTTCTTCAATCTACTATATATTTATTTATTTTACTTACATCTATTATATTATATAATATTATCTTATTTACTCCTATCATACTCCAGGACATTGTTGCTGATCAATATTATCATTATAATAATAATTATTATTATTTATTATTATAATAATAATTATTATTATTTATTATTATAATAATATTTATTATTATTTATTATTATAATAATAATTATTATTATTTATTATTATTATAATAATAATTATTATTATTTATTATTATAGTAATAATTATTATTATTTATTATTATAATAAATATTATATCAATATTAATAATGTTTTTGTGGAGATGTTTCCACTCATAATCATTTAAATACTGTAATAAAAATACAAACATTTAATTAACAAAAATGGTGTCAAAATATTATTTGAAGTTTTGTTTTTTTACTGATTTTCGGGCATTTTATCTATATATTTTTATTTACAAATAACTTCGAAAAATTTATCTGGTTAATTTTCTCATTTTTATAGGGATAACGGCTCAAGTTTGTTTGAAGTGACACATTTTTGAATCATAAAATCACCTATATTACCCTAACATATTTTAGGAACATTTTTGTTTTTCCCTTCCAATTTTTTGTTGAGTTGTGAATCTCAAAAACTTTAAAAAGGTTTCAACTTGCCATTTTTTTTTATTTTCATTTTATTCTCTTCATTGCCGTTTATTTTGTTTCTTTATGTATCGTTAAACTTTTTTAAGCATTAGATCATTATTTTATAGCTTATTATTTTTACACCTAAGATGTTATTTTTTATGAAAGGTTTTCAAGGTGTTTTGTGTGAATATGTGTGAAGATTTTGATCTAAAGTGTTTTTTATTAATATTAAATCATTTA
>JABUQX010025955.1:5000-7500 GCA_015478945.1 Trachelipus rathkii
TAATTGTTAAAATATTAATGTATTTATTTATTTAAAGTAAATATCTTCAAGAAAATCAAATATTTTCCGAAATCTCTTTTCAAAATTATTTATATATATAAATAATAATAATATATATTATATATATATATATATATATATATATTATATATATATATATATATATATATATATATATTATATATATATATATATATATATATATATTATATATATATATATATATAAAATATAGAGTTATGTAGTTTGTATTTTTTTTTATATTTGTGATATATATATAAATATTTTTCTTTTATTTATATATATATATATATATATATATATATATATATATATATATATATATATATATATATATATATATATATATATATTTAATATATAAAGTCTTTTGTTTTTTGGGTAGAATTAGTAGAGTAGAGTCAATAAGTAAATAAATTAATTAATGTTACTAGGGTTGTGAAGTGTTACATAAGTGATCAATTCTGAAATGGATAAGTTTGTAATAAGAAAACGTAAACTCGAGGAGAGCGAACTTGTACCACCTACTTTAAGTGAGAGTAATTTGAACATTATCATTCCTGGATCTTCAACATCAAAAGAATTTCTTTTAAAGAAAAGAACGTATTTAGAGAGTTATTTGTCTTACGGATTTTCATGGAACAACGATGCAGATAATCCATGTCCCCTGTGCTTAGTGGCAAACTTAAGAGACATCTTGCTACGAAGCACGCAGGTGTATCCCAGAAACCCGGCTAATATTTTTCAAGGCTATTAGAAAATCAAGAGAAAATATGTAAAAGAACGTTGAAGAGATTTACCACAAGTGACGCTGTTCTCGAAGCTTCATTTAAAGTTGCCAAACTGCTCGCCAAGAAATTGAAACCTCATACAACTGGAGAGGATATCATTATCCCGGCGTGCAAAATTATCGTTGAAACCATACTTGGGCAAGATGAGGGAGATCAAATTTCAAAGGTTCCTCTCTCAAACAATACTATTAGCCGTAGAATATCTGAAATGTCATTAAATATAAATGAACAAGTCATAGATAAAATAAAAACTCGCCATAAATTTGTTTACAAATAGATGAAAGTACTGATATTACTGTCAAAAATCAGCTTCTTGGATTCTGTAGATTTATTGACGGTAAATATATCGTGGAGCAGTTTTTGCTTTGCAAAGAGTTGGAAACAACTAGTACCGGCACCGATATTTTCGCTTCCGTCTCTTCCTATCTCAATAACCATGGTCTTTCATGGAACGACTTTTATGGAATATGTACTGTTGGTGCACCATCAAGGACAGGAAAGTATAAAGGATTTACTGCGTGAGCTTTACAGGAAAATGGATCATTGATAATATCTCACTGCTTTCTGCACAGAGAAACACTAGTAGGGAAAAATTTTGGTGAGCGAGCAGTTCGCTAAATTATAAATCAGGTTGTGAAAATGATAAATTACATTAAATCGCGACCTTTGAAGTGTAGACTCTTTGAAAAAATATGTTGTGAAATGGATGCACCATATATCTCATTATTATTACATACAGAAGTAAGATGGTTATCTCGTGGTAGAGTACTGAACCGCGTTCTCACACTCAAAGAAGAACTAAAAGTCTTTTTGAGAAAGAGAAACATGATGCATTTTCTAGGTTGCTGCAAAATGATGATTGGTGTTTACAGCTGTCATATCTGTCAGATATTTTTAGTAAACTAAATGAATTAAATACTTCATTGCAGGGACGACAAGAAACAATAGTTTCTTCAACCAATAAAATGAAAGGTTTCATGAGAAAGATAGCTTCTTGGAAGTCTGCAATTGAGAAAAGTGATTTTTCAAATTTTCTATCCCTTTTATAATTTTCGGAACGTAATGGCGAGGAAAAGCTAAAAGACCTCATTCTTGATCATTTATCAAAATTGCAAGATGCAGTAGATAAGTACTTTCCTTCCCTTTCCGTTAAGAATCTTGAATGGATTGTTTCCCCATTTCACATGGCAGATATTGCTGAAGAACTAGATTTCACAGCTACTGAAGAGACGAATTTAATGATCTCTGCGCTGATTCTTCACTGAAAATTAAACTTGAGAAGACTGACTTATCAGTGGCTGCATTTTGGCTTAGCATACAAAAGGAGTATCCTAACCTAGTAGAAAAGCTACAAGTTTCCTTTTGCCATTTTCAACATCATACTTTTGTGAACAATCTTTCTCTGCAATGGTCACAATAAAATGCAAAACAAGAAATAGATTATTGAATCTTGAGGAAAATATGCGTGTTGCGTTATCAAACATCAGATCTAACATACAATATTTGTACTCCAAGAATCAAGCACAAATTTCCCATTAATATTGTTAATCGATTCTAAACCGCAAACTCCAGCTTTCAAATTTTAACAGGTATGTTTTATAGATATTTTAAATTTAAAATCTATTATTATTATTATTATTATTATTATTATTATTATTATTATTATTATTATTATTATTATTATTATT
>JABUQX010025955.1:12500-49091 GCA_015478945.1 Trachelipus rathkii
CACTTATCTCCCCCTACCTCCCTCGTCAGCGCAAGCAACTCCTTTTTGGCCCTCCTCGTCAACTTTCCCCAATACAACCTGTTACCACATCACACCTCTTTCTTTTTTTTGCCTTTCTCTGGTCCCCTCGGGGGCATCCGCGCTGCTACGGGGCTCACTAATCGGTGGGAGTGAGTCGATTTATTCCTCCGTCGTGTGGAGGTAAGGGGGTAGGACCACTGAGGTACCATAATATACTACATAACTCCAACGCGCGTAGGTAGGTTTCGGGACTCCCGGGGGGGGCATCTCCTAACCCGTGTTCCGGCCGGCCGCGGCGATCTGCATCGGGGCGTACATCCTTGGGTACTTTTTACGTCCAAACTCCCCACACCTAATACTACTGCCGTTATACTTTTTTTTATACAACGTAGAACTTCATACGTAACCAGGTTACTTCATCATCGGTACTTCTTAAACTACTTATTAACTCTATTAATTACCATTCATTTTCAGTTATTTTTTTTTTAATATTCAATTTTCATTACAATCTAAAAAATTATTATCTAGATAGATATTACCACCATGTCTTCTCAAATTTGGATGATAGCTTATTGTAGTTTTGAGATATTATATACTTAGTATATATATTAATTAAAATATAATTATTAAATAATATAATAATATATATTATATATATAATATTAATATAATATCATATATATATATATAAATATATTATTTATAAATATTTATATATTATATATAATATAATATATAATAATCTATATAATATATATATATTTTTATATAATATTTTTACTTGGACGTATAAGCTATGATACAGCCTTCAGCAATGTACTTTACCGTTTTAACATGTAGCATTATTCTAGTATTATTTTTATTGATCTTCTTATGACAATATGTACTATCTATACTTTCATCCTCATCTTATAATTATATATATATAATCTAATAATAATCATTAAAAAAAATAACTAGCCTAAAAATTGTAATGTCGAACCAAGGTAAGTCTTTGGAACTCTTGATCGTAATTAATCAATTTTATCTTCTTGACTTTAACATATAACCGTCAGATACAGTCTTACCTTTCAATATTTAAATTACTCATTGTAATAAAAATATTTAATAAGTCTAAAATCGCAATGATCTTCTTTCAGGAGTTCTAATTTTATTAAACTTGGATTACCCAGATATATTTCTTACTTTATTATTATTATTATTATTATTACTTATTTAATTTAATTATTCTATTATTATTTAATTATTTATTATTATCTATTCATATTAGATCATTTTCATGAATTAGAGAGAGTACCTATCCTATCATTATTTCTTTATTATATTATTATTTATTATTATTAATTATTATTTTTTTCTTATTATATTATTACTATAGATTTTTATCTTCATCTCATTAATAGTATTTATACTTATATTCATTATTACTATGTTATCCACTTTTTATTATTATCATTTGTCCTTATAGTTAATTATATTTTAAATTCAATAATCAAATTAAAAATATCATATTATTAAATATTATGATTATTATTAATTTACATTTATTATTTCTATATTTAAATAATATATATTTTTTAATTTCATTATTATATATAACTATTATTACATTATTATTTATTCTATCTTATTATCTTCATTAATTTAATATTATTATTATTATATTATTATTATATTATTCTATTCTCATTCCTGAGTACCACTTAAGGTTTTCCCGGCATATATTATTATTATTATTATTATATTATTATCTATTATTCTTCACTGGACGGGTATTAGTCATCTTATCTTTATGGCAGTTCATCGGTCATTATCCTGGCCATCTATTGCGCTTATTTCCATCCAGGTTGCACGCGAGCCGATAATATTATTATATTACGCTATCTTGTCACTTATTATGGTATGAGGGCGTCGGACGATTATGTAATACTACGCCATTCATTACCGCTACTGTAGGTTGACTATTCATTATTTAGTGTAGTTGTATTATTGGGAATTTATTTATTGTATTCACCTTACTTTGATTGAGTGTACTAACAGTGGAGTGCTGAGTGATTGTAATCTTAGTATTCTTTGTATTTTATCTCATTTATATTTATTTATTTATCTATAGTTATTTATGCATATTTAGTTATTATGGAGGATTGATTTGACATCTATGTTGCATTTCGAGGTGACTTGAGACGGTTATTTATTTTAGGCTTTCCAATTCATGGTAATAGTTGATTTTCTTCTCACATAGGCGAGTTACTAATTTTATTATTGGAACGATGTTTTTCTACAATTATTATTTACAATAATGTGTCGAGGATTTTATTGTCATGGTCTGTTTGATTTTGGTATCTGATTCTAGAGATTTGATTTCATCTTGCCTTATGAGTGGATGTAGCATGTTAATTATTGATGGCTTATCTTAGTTTAATGATGTTGTTTCTAGCTTGGTTGGCTGAGTGTAAACTGAACAGGGGGTTAGTTATTAATATCTTATGTCAGCTAGGAAGAGCACTTGTTGAAGTGGTCTGTGTTAAGACTATATGAATTTCAGAGAGCGTGGGCCTTGCTTACACTTGGAGTTTTAATTCTCGTGAGAGAAGTGTAGTTTCCTTAACTGTAAGTACTCCATTTAATCTCACACGGCTGTGTTGCACAATCACTGTGCAGCGGCTCAGGAGTGATTTCGTATTGTAGTATAAATTGTATTTAGGATTGTGAGGTGTTAATTTTTGTTGACAACTGTGAACTCTATTCTGACGGACCTAGAGTTTTATGAGACGCTTCTGTATCTAATATCTTAATCTGTTTACGCTTTTGCTGCAAGTGAGTCTGGAGCGACTATGTACTGGTTAGATAGTATCGTTTATTTGTTTCATAATATAAGAGTGACAGTTTGTATTTTATAGTATGAGCATGATGCTGTGTGTTTCTTAACTCATTGCGTTGTTTTTGTTCACGTAGGGTTCGGCGCGTCTTTCGTTTCGTTGAGTGTATTGAGGCGTGCTTTGTTATGATGTGGGAGGGCTAACCGTCCTGTGATGTCCTATACTCCGATTTCTTATACTCATTTATTGGGATTTTGTTGCACTTCCTTATATAGGATATCAGAGGTTGTTTTTCTCCAATAGGGTGAGAGAATTATTTAAAGAGATAGAGGACTAGTGACTTGTGGATCAGTAATGTCGTGGTTATAATAATGGGTATGTAATTTGGAGGAGCTTCTAGGTGAGTAGATACGGTATACCTTCTCACCTGATTGTAGATATACATCATCAATTTCTATAATAGATAGTAATATATTCTTGTGTCATTGTACTGTTAGTAGCTAACTAGTTTACTATTGTGTGTTGGGCTAATAGAATTCTGTGTCTTTGCATAGTTATAATGAGTTATGGGTATGAGATTGTGAGGTGAGTTATGGGGTGTGCAAGTACATTATGCATGTTATATAAACCGTTGCTAATTGGAATAGCGTATGGCGCGTGTAGGGTAGCATTTATATTTAATTTTGCATAGAGAATTATGAGGGGGATAATGTTTTTTGTATCTTAATTAATATATATTTATTAAGTCAAACACGGTTTGAGTCATCAAACTTGGAGAGTTACCATTTTATTAAGTCCATTATTTATTTTTTTATGAGGTAAGAGTGGTAGAGTTTTAATTGTAAGTTAAACGGGCAGTGATGTGTTGAATAGGTAGTCGACTTATGACATTATGTTATTTAATGATCTTTTAGCTAGAGGAGTTAAGACTTATGAAGTTAGGTGGTTTGTATTGAAATGACAATTAATGTAAATGTTATTGTGAGTGGGTGAGAGATGTAGGTCATTATGATGGTTGTAAGGTGGGTTACTTTTGGAAAATCCCGTGTTTGAATCTGGGGGGTAATGGTTTGAGAATTTTGTTTAAAATTAATTTCTCCTAGTAGTTATTTATTGATATTGAGATATGAGCATGAGATGAATGAAATTGAGGTACGAATAGGAGAGTAGGGTGAGTTTGGGTCTTTTTTTTGTTATTGAAGATATTTGGGATTAAATGAATGCTTTATAGTTTCACGTTATTGGAGGTAATTAATATTAGTTAGTTAGCAAATATTTGTTAATATAATGATTTTCTTAGATGATAGTAGGATGCTTTTTCTTCACCGAGGTGTTTTATACTCAGTGTTAAGGTTTGTGATAATGTGTTGGACTTGTTGCTGTTATAGATTATTTGTAGAGGTTTAATGGGTTTTTTAATATTATTGTGTATTTATATAGGGTGTATGGACAGGTATGTGGTCTAATTATGGTTATTCTGAAGCTTGTTTTTTTGTTTCATTTTCTGGTGTGGAGTTCGTTTGCTCAGGTGAAGATGTTATGACGTAAATGTTTAGCAACGACTGTCTGTATTTGTTGTTTTGAGAGGGAGTATAAGTGAAAGTAGTGAGATTAAGTTGGGTAGTTATAAATAGGATGAGAGATTCGTTATGGATTATGATGGTGAGTAGTTATATTTGAAGTAGTTGTTAATTTTTTGATGACTTGCTAGGTTTTCTTATTAAGCACTCGCTATTGATTTAGTAAGAGTTTTACCAAAAAAATGTTGGTAGTGGTTTGACCAGCATTGACTATTGTGTCAATTTTATATTGGTGTATTAGGTATTGTTATTTATGGTTTGAGATAATGAGTGTGGTAGGTTCTATAGAATGGATGATAAAAATAAGGTAATAATAATAAACATTTCACCATTATCTTCTGCTTAATCACTGAAAATTTGTTATACTGTAATATATTGTAACAAAAGCCAAAAGAAGTTCATGAACTTGAATTAATTTTTTAAATTCTCTTCGTACCTGACTTTTATCTAGCACAAAAATTTGATCTATTGGTTAAGGTTGATCATTTTTTATATATTCTTCCTTAATAATAATAGGCTTTTTAATTTGAATCTCTTTGACAACTTTCTTTGGGAAAAAGTATGTTTCCTGTTCAGAAGAAAACATTTTTAAAAGTTTTTTTTTTGTACCATTGGAGCAGTTTCATTCCCAGTTTGGCAGTATTATTTACAACCTTTAGATCATTAATTCTAACTTACCCTTCTGAAGGTTCTGAAAGTTTATCCTGTTAGTTGGTATTTAGTGTAGTAGTAATTCACCATATAGGAAAGGTAGTAGTGCTAACCGGTAGTATCTGAACGTGTTTGTTGAAGTCGAGTCTTTATACCCTTCAGGATTTGTATATTGCTGCTTGGTCATTTTCTTTTTCCTATAATTTTTTTGTTGAAGCCTAAGCTACTACAAGGTATTTAAGTAAATGGAAATAGACTTTCATAACTATTGGTATGTTAACAGAGTTCTTTATTCTGTGAAGTATTGAAAATTAATTTTTTTTATCCCCGCCTTACCATCACCAAGACCATCATTAAGATTAGAAAGGATTCTCTAACATCCAAAAAGTATCTCCACATCCACTCTGTCATACTAACGTACGTAGGGAAGGGAATGTCCAGATATTTACAAGGCAGCACAGGCGGGTTCGCGCTGATCGGGAGTCTTCGGAAAGTTCTTCCAGTCCCTTCCCGAAGACGGCACCTAGTCCCAGTGTCCTGAAGCCTTTTTGAAGAATCTTAGCATCCTAGCATTTCCTTCCATGAGCGAGACCTCTAGCAACTAAATAGGTGTGACAAGGCCGAGTGATTTGAGCAAGCCATGCGAGCGGCCCGCTATGTCACCTCTCCAGTTGAACATTAGTGCTGAAAATGAGATGTCACTCCTTCCGGTTCTTGAGTAAATCCACTCTTTGATGGCCTGGGAATCATGATATTCCATCTTCATTCTGACTACGTTGTTGAGGTTAGCAGCATTTGCATCGGCTGCTACCAAAGAATCGATGACTTTTGCTCTCGATACCTTTGGCAAACTAGATCTGGTCTTCTGATCCCACCGGTAGTTGGGATCGTTGGCTCCAAAAAGAACAGTCCATCCCTTCCGTTCCATTTCACTCTTCAAGATGGTGTTTAGCCGATCGTGCCTGAGAGTCCTTAAGGAAGACATCGACGGGCACTTGAAGTATGTGCCCAAGTGACTCGACTCTCGGACACTCCAAATCGCAGAAAGTGTCACGAATCGTCACGTTTCTTCCTCGGGACGATCGTTCCTTGGTGTTAGCAAGATTATGGCGAATCTTCACCGCCTCTACATAATATGTGCCCCCTCATCATCCGAGTACCGTCCAGAATCCAGTTAAAGCAGCCTGATCTGGCTGCTTCGGCCAAACCCAGCCCATCTCTGAACTCCAGAACGGAGACTTCAGGGTCTGGTAGAGGTCGGGATATTTGTGGATTCAGCCACCAGAGCCCGCAAGCCACCTTTTGAGACGAGATTTTCCCTCACTTTTTTCGATCTGGATATGGATGGAAGTTTCCAGCTCTTGAATTCTCAGTCCGGTTGCAGATGGTTGATGCTGAAACATGGGGACTGGGGTGTCTTTAGGAAGATGGAGAAATTTCATGATCGAAGATCTTATCATTCTATCGGCATTACGTAAGTTCTTGATCGTAAGTTGTTCGTGCCGCAGCAGGTAGAGTGCCTTAGGGATCAGGAAATTCTTGAGAAAAAGTTTCTTTTGAGGTTTCATATTAGAGGCGGTCAGCTTTCCAAGTCCATCACGAAGTTTTCCCTCTGTCCACTTAGCCACTCCGGCCGATGACATTTAAATCCCTAAACATCTGTAGACTCCAGTCGACCTCAGTACTGGCGGCGAGTCATTGTTGACCATGAATGAATGGCCGGAGATCGTTTACCAGTTTCTTTTTTCCCCGGCTACATTAATCCGAGCGTGGCGCACTTATTAATGCCGATGGTCAGACCCAGGAACGTGGAAATCTCCACCATATTTTGATGTTCTTTGTCAAACTCTGGCGCGTCGAAGAAAACAGAGCCACGTCTTCAGCAAAGGCTAGGGTCGTTACCCGATGGTCATGAATTTGGACCCCGAAACCACTTTACAACTTTTCCAGGATGAATTCCTGCACCAAGTTGAAAAGAATTGGAGAGAGTGTATCACCTTGAAGCACCTCCCCTTCCTATTGCAATCCATCCTCGCCCACCTTCATCATTGTCCGGGCATAAACTTTTTTCTATTTATCCGGTGAGCGATTCCGGAAGGCCCATTCCTCTTAGTAAGACTATAAGATTGCGATGATCGACCCAGTCGAAAGCATTTTTAAAATCGATAAAGGTAAAGTAAAGGCTCTCCCTCCGATCGACTTTTGCTTTCAAAATCAATTTGAGAAGATGGAAAATCTAGGAGGTGGGCCTCCCAATTTGGAATCCGGCTTGGAGCGGGTTGTGGTTAATAATAGTAAGTCTTTTGACTAGAATTTTATGGAGAAGTCTGGTGATTATAGGGTGGACACAGATTGGTCTGTAGTAGCTGTATAAGGCAGGATTGTTAATCTTATTTATAAGAATTATTTTACCTCTCAAGAGCACGTTTGGTGCAAAGACCAAGATACCGTTAAGTAGCCTAACCAGGTCCGGTCTTCTAATAGCCTCCAGTTGAGTCAAAGAAATCCCACTGAAGCCAATAGCTCCACTCTTCATATTCTTCAGGGCCAAATCCGTTTCTTCATTTGAAATCTAGTCTCCCAAGTTGTGGAAGAGCTCAATATCATCGTTGTTCCTCATCATCCCAAAGCCAACTCTTGTCGGAAGATTGACTATAGCAGCCAGGTAACGCCTACACTCCAGGCAGGCGTCTTCAGGAGATCTGATGTATTCGACGTAGTTCTGTCTATCAATAATGTAAGACCGCATCTCCCCGAGTACGCCTGTACAGATACTGGAGCTTGGTGAATTCTCTTCTTTCTTTTTGATCTGGAGATCTGACGTACCTCCTGTACTACAGAAGCCGGTCGTCTCTGAGGGAGATCTTCGGGATGATCCACCAAGGTGAATCCACAGGAGCCAAGTAGCGCGCGAAACTCCATTTATGTGATAGGGGGGGGGGGGTTGGAGGCGCTGACGGGTACCAGCTCGCTGGGGATGGCGAGGAGGAGAGCCAACATTCCGTGCCTGGACTGCTGGCTGTTGGCTCAGATCCTCTAGAATCCTTCTGTATTCGAGTTGTTTCCTTTACCCTTTGATAGCTTTGAGCGTACACTGAAAGAAACTTCTTAGCAGCTCTTGGTTGATAAAAACAAGCCACCTCTTAGGCAGCTTTATTTCTTCTCTTGCCATCATCGTAGTCTCGTCTTTTGTCCAGCGAGTTTTCCGTTAGTCTGGAAGATGCTCGAGGACAGATCATCATATTCTCCGCGATGTCTCTTCTGTTAGTGTACCCGCATACCCTTCAGAGAGGTAAAAGAGGCGGTACTGTTGGGACAGCTAATAATATGCCGTTGAGCTGTCCTGCACGTCTTTCCTGGAACTTGCCCTATCTGGTAGAATCAAAAATTCCCAGAGAGTGTAGCTGGACAAATGGGTTTAAGCCAGATTTTACGCCCAGGAGTTGGAAGGATCGAAAGTTAGTTCAGTTAGCACGGCGTGCCCCATCAGAGGTGACTGTCACTGGACCTATGGACAACAACGTCGACTACCGAAGAGCTGTGACCTATGGTCGGCTACAGTCCGAGATAGCCAGAAACAACCGCCAAACAGTTCCCCGCAGCAGAGAACCACAAGCAACCAACAGTTGACGGCGGAGCCACGTGGAGGCCTTTGGTCAGTAAGCCAAGATCACGCCACGCAGGGACCACAACGGTAGAGACACTGACTGAGTTACAGGCTTGGTAGTGTAACCCAGTAGGACAAAAATACTGTTGCCACAACGAACAGACAGTGACTCAGACTGATTATAGTCCTATGCAACGAGTCATAGTTACTCCCGAATGGTAACGTAAATTACCTTGTCAATAAAGGATGTATGAAATCAATCTGCCTATTTCTAAGTATTAGAAAAATAGTACAAGAGCCGTCTGCTTCATGTGAATTAATTCCTAATAGTTCTAGCTTCAATGGTGATGACCAAACCATTGAGCGTTGTCGGCTATATTCAGTTCACACCAATCATTGCTGACTGAGTACACTACACTTTTAGGATTACATGAAAATCATTGAATTATAAACTGCAAATCTCACATGTGATTTCATATATATATATATATATATATATATATATATATATATATATATATATATATATATATATATATATATATATATATATATATATATATATATATATATATATATATATATATATATATATATAAAGGATTGTAATTAGTCTTGTCGCTATAGAGGTAAAAAAAATAATAAACATTTCACCATTATCTGCTTTATCACAAAATTTGTTATACTGTAATATAGTGTAACAGAAGCCAAAAGAAGTTCACAAACTTGAATATATATTAATTTCTTTTCGTACCTGACTTTTATCTAACACAAAAATTTGCTCCATTGGTTAAGGTTGACCAATCTTTATATATTCTTCCTTAATAATAATAGGCTCTTTAATTTGAATTTCTCTGACAACTTTCTTTAGGAAAAAGTATGTTTCCTGATTAATAGAAAACATGTTTTTTTTTGCATCCACTGACACTACCCCATCCTGTTCTTCTTCTTACCCACTTCATGATGTCGTCCTTTTCATAATATGCGATCTTACGTGCCTCCACCATCTCCATACCGGCACAGCTGGCATCAGCTGATATCGTTGTGTTGTCACGATCCAGTTTTACTCGCCTCTCCAGGCCACCAAGTCAGGACGCCTAATTCCCTCTTGTGTGGGAATTGTAGGTTTCAGAATCGTATGTCATCCTCTTAATCTCATCTTTGCATCCAGGTGTTGATTGATGCGGTCATGTCTTTGCGACCTCAAGGGTGCCACCGCCGGACACTTTTGTAGAATATATCCGAGGGTCTCAATCCGTCTGCATCCCAGATCACACATGGTCTGGGCCACAGGAACATCTTTTCCCTGATTCGTTCTTTCCTTTGTTTCTACCAATTATGCCAGATCTTTTATGACCGACCCCTGTATCAGGCGGATGTCGTCAGAGATCCAGCTGTAACAGCCAGATCTCTTTCGGGCACCCGTCAGACCGAGGCCATCTCTGAATTCTGTCACCTCTCTTCTTATCCTACGGGATGAAGGTATTTTAATTGCCTCTGATGCTAGCTGCTATGCTCCTCCTTGGTTGAGTAAGTTACTCTTCATCTTTTCAAGCTGCTGACAGATTCCTGTCTCCAGCTCCATCTCTCCTAGGCCCCCCTTCTGTGGGCGGTGGGTGGAACATCGGGGTTGGCGTATCGCTAGGGAGGTGCATGAATTGCCTGATGGCAGCACTCACTGCCCTATCCTAGTTCTTAAAAGCTTTATTGGTGACCTTCTGATGTCTTAACATGTACAAAACTCCAGGAATGAAGTAGTGCCTCAATAAATGCAGCTTTTGCTGAGGTTTCAAAGCCACTCCGGCTACTTTCTTTAATCCATCCAGAACTTGGATGAATTTCCATTTCGCTGTGCCAGTTGTTCAGAATTCAACGCCCAAGTATTTATAGATACCCAATGAGTTGATGACTGGGATATCTTCATTCTGCAGTCTAAAGGGCACTGAATCGTGTATCATTTTCTTTTTTTTTTTTTTGCCAAACCATTTGAGGCCTATGGTGGCGCACTTCTGTATTCCAAGAGTAAGTCCAGTTGTGGCCGTTGATCTGGCCAGTCTCTTTATATTGGTCTGAAGACCGTTTCTAGTAGTATCAAGCAGGACTAAATCGTCGGCATACGCCAACGCAGGTAGTGTGGAATTTTCGTAGCTAAAACCGACATCTGGAAAAATCTTTCTGAGGACATAGTCCAATACCACATTAAATAAAAATGGGAGAGCGGGTCCACCTGGAGTATCCCCAGTCCCTGTTTAACGCACCTACCCCCGATCTTAATATGAGTAGAATTATAAGCATTGCTGATATAGTTGACTATTTTATCAGGAAGGTCAAGGCCTGTCAGTAGTAGAAATAGATTGGTATGATTTACCGGATCGAAAGCTTTACGGAAGTCTAGGAACGCCAAGTAAATACCTGACCTCCTGTCGATCATTTTGTCAAATATAGATTTTAACAAGAAAATGTTATCGGAGGTTGACCGGCCGGTCTGAAATCCAGACTGGTATTTGTTGTGGCGAACCACCTTCAGCCTCCTGGCCAGTATCCTGTGCAGGACTCTAACTATGACAGGGAGGGCGCATATCAGTTTAAAATCCCCTTGTTCTAGGGGTTTGGTTTCTTTGGAATCAGCGTCACCCTGCCCCTCATCAATCCCTCTGGGGAATACGCAAATATTCCATTAATCAGTCGTAGCAAATCCAAACGATGAATTTTCTTAAGATCAGTGCAGGAGATCCCATCCAGTCTTGTTGATGTTGAGTTTGGAGTTGATTTCAAGCCCCATTCAAGCTCATCCGGAGTAATTCACGCACCGAATCCGGCCAGCGCCGGTAGGTCTTGTTCCTGTTGGAGGATAAGAGGATCTTGTATCGGATCTAGTTCAACTTCCGCAGAGAAGTACCGTCACCATTTCTCACATATTAGAGGTTCGGGAACGGCCCCTCCACAAAATTCTGGTTATCGATGATATACTTGAGTGCCTCTGATTTCTTCTTATGATAGATTCTTTGGGTTTCTGCATACTTTCCTTTCTTTCTTTCTTTTATTCCTTGAAGTTGGAACTCTTGCTGGTTCCGTTAGTTCTCTTGCAGGGTCCGGTCTGTTGGCAAGATCTTGCACCAATTTGAACCGAATCTTCTCAACAAAGTATTAAACTCCCCTTCAGTGATCGTGGGAGGATCATCAATCTGTGGGGACGCTCTCTCCTCATGATTTTCTTCCCACGCTACCTCCACCTGCGGCGGATACTCTTCGAGACGATGGAGAACCACCCGCGGCTGCCTATTAGGTTGCAGTAACGGATCAGGAGGAACAGAAGCACCACGACGAGGTCGCAGCACCCTACCCTCAGGAATCTGGGGCATTTTATAAATGCCCACCCAAAAACTTTGCATTTATAAAATTATCAGAAAAAGGTGCATTATTTACAGCATTTGAAAAGAAAGCATTCAAAGAATAGTTATTTCATTTTTCGCATTTGTATTTGTCATTTTAAATTTCTTAAATTACTACAGAAATATCCTAACAAAAAATAAAATGAATAAACAAAAACATTTATTAATATACATTATGATATTATATAAAGACACTGCATATTTTTTGAAAGAGCTTAACCATAGAGCTGGATACCCAACCTAATATGGCCACTTCCTTGTGGCAGTGGTAAGCTCTGTATATATATATATATATATATATATATATATATATATATATATATATATATATATATATATATATATATATATATATATATATATATATATATATATATATATATATATATATATGGTAAAGCATATGGCAAGAACAGATCTAAACATTCATTGAATCGACGGCGTTTCGGCCACAACAGGGACCATCATCAGGTCTAAAAATATTAAAATTTAACATTAAAATTAGAATACTTTATACAATACAATTATATGGATGGACCAAAAATAAAACAAAATAATAATAATAAAACCAAGATTACTTCAATTGTACATAGGAACCGACCGGGGCCCCGGCCCCGGCCAACCCCGGCCATTTTTAGCGACCCCGGCCCCGGCCCAAGATCAGGAAAAACCGGGGTTTGGTCAAGACTAAAATTTACCAAATAATAGAGGGTTAAATCAAACAAAATAAAAAAATATATTTTAATTCCATTACTCCTTTGTCATAAATTGATGCAAAATATATAAACATACCTAAATATAATCAATTTTTTTTGTATTTACTATGATTTCAAATTAAAATTGAGGCCAAATTATAATTTTTACGAGTTTTTAACTTAAAAATATTCGAAATTTGATATATCAAACGAATTCGGAAAAGGAAATAAATATAATTGTTAAAATGTTAATGTATTTATTTATTTAAAGTAAATATCTTCAAGAAAATCAAATATTTTCCGAAATCTATATATATATATATAAATATATATATATAAAAATAAAATATTTCGTATATATATATATATATATATATATATATATATATATATATATATATATATATATATATATATATATATATATATATATATATATATATATATATATATATATATATATATATATATATATTTTATATTTACAGTTGTCACCACCACTCACGGGCAGAGCCCTATTCAAAGAGGGGGTGTTGCACACATCAGTTATTCATCAACTAACGCAAACTACGCAGATGAGCACAGACGCAGGCTTTAAAGTGAGAGAGATTAAATTCAGCAGGAAACACAGAAGATGGAAGAGAATTCCACAGACCTTTGTGTGGCAGGAAAGAAGAAGCACCACGAACAAGCCTGGAATTAATAATATCAATACAAAACTCATGCGCCGACACAGCACCCCCTTTGTGCTACGAGGGCGTCGTAAAGGTAGTGGTACGCGAGTGATAAGTTCCCTCGAGCACCTGCCGCTGCGGTGCCTATAGAAAAGAGATAAAGAGCACAAACATCGCGTCGCAAAGATAGAAGGTCAAGGAACTGGAAAGTGCAGAACAGTTTATGCCTTTGGCCTTTGACTCGACCCTATCCAAAAGCCGTGGGTGAAACCAGAGCCCCCAGATATGGGAACAGTACTCCACAACAAGGGCGGATCAGGCCCCTGTATAGCTGGAGCAACTGAGAAGAGGAAAAGTCTCGCAGCTAAACAGAACTCGCAGTTTCTTAGAGGCCACACCGTTAGGATTTGAGGTTTCCAAGACAGTTTTGCAGTGTTAAGGCCAAGGATGTTTATATTGTCAACAGGAGAGACAGAGAGAGAACCGTCGAAAGTGATAGGAAAGATAGTGTCTTAGAGGGAGATTTGTAGAAGTTGGGTTTTAAGGAATTGAATTTCACAAGTTGAGACGACTTAATCTGAAATTCTATTTAGGTCAAAGGGAGAATAGAATCGGAGCATTAAGACGAGAGGCAATTCCAGAAGTAAAAGATGGAGCAAAATGAAATGGTTAGAAGAATGAAGAGTTGAGTTATGAGTGAATGGGAGTTAGATGTGCAGGTGAGAAGATCATCATTAAATGTGCAGGGAAATAAAGTATGAGATACAAGACAGAAACCCCAGGAACACCACTAATGACAGAAAAAGAAGAAGAAGTCGCCCCATCAACAACAGCCGATATTGGAGCGACGAAAGAAAACTAGACATAAGTAAGCAAAGAGAAGGAGAAAACCCAAAGGGAGGGGAGAGTTGAGAGCTGCAGACGCGTGCCACCTGACATCAAATGCCTGATATGTCAGCACACCACGCAGTCTCCCAAAGTTCCTGAGGGGCGGAAAATATATATAATATATATATATATATATAATTTTGTTCTAAGGGAAAAAATGGAAGGGATAAAATGGAAGAAATACCATTCTCCATTCTTACCCCCCAAAAAATTATTTTGGGGTGAGAATGAAAACACAAGGGAAAAGAATGGAAAAGCACTTTATTGGCAAAATAATTGTACACAGGTTGGATATATATATATATATATATATATATATATATATATATATATATATATATATATATATATATATATATATATATATATATATATATATATATAATTTTTTATATATATATAGAAAGTATATATATATATATATATTTAATACAACTTATTCTTCTAGAAAATCAATTATTTTCTAAAAATTTCTTTCGAAAATATTTATTTAATTGAATTAATTAAATGTATTCCTTTTTTATAATTAAAATTATTAATTAATTGAAATTATATTTAATTTTCATCCTAAGTTTTAAGACTTTCAGTGTTTTTGACTTACATTTCTAATTTTAGCTAACCCCGGCCCCGGCCCCGGCCCCGGCTAAATTAGAGCAGCCCCGGCCCCGGCCCCGGCAAAATTCCCGCCCCGGTCGGTCCCTAATTGTACACTACACCATAATAAGCATATAACATATGTAAAATTTAAATAATAATAAAAACAATATTTCGAGTGGCAATAATAATGGTAATTCTGAAAGTAATAATAATTAATAATAATAATAATAATAATAATAATAATAAATCTAGGAATAATAACACTGGCCCCCTGGAGCGGGTCCCCCTGGAGTAGTCCCCGTCCCTGTTTAACCCACCTACCCCCAATTTTAATATGAGTAGAATCATAAGCATTGCTGATATAGTTTACTATTTTATCAGGAAGGTCAAGGCCTGTCAGTAGTAGAAATAGATTGGTATGATTTACCGGATCGAAAGCTTTACGGAAGTCTAGGAACGCCAAGTAAATACTTGACCTCCTGTCGATCATTTTGTCAAATATAGATTTTAACAAGATAATGTTATCGGAGGTTGACCGGCCGGTCTGAAATCCAGACTGGTATTTGTTGTGGCGAACCATGTGGGGACCATCCTTGTTTACAACCTGTCAAATAAGAGCATCCTACATTAAATGACTTATTATTATTATTATTATTGTTATTGTTATTGTTATTGTTATTGTTATTATTGTTATTATTATTATTATTATTATTATTATTATTATTATTATTATTATTATTATTATTATTATTATTATTATTATTATTATTATTATTATTATTATTATTATTGTTGTTGTTGTTAGGGGTAAACCGGAACTGAAATTTTCAGTTCCGGCCGGAGCCGAAATCCTAAAAAAATTCCGGCCGGAACCGGAAATTCTTATGAACTTTCCTTTACCTATAAAGAAATGTAAAAAAAAAATTATATTTACATTAACTTTCAATATAAAATCATATATATATAAAAATATTATATATATATATATATATATATATATATATATATATATATATATATATATATATATATATATATATATATAGTAATAGGCCAGGTTGCCTGATAAAAAATTGTGTGTATACATATACCCGGGTTAGGGTTATCGTACTACCCTAAAATTTGGCAGCCCGTCAGATGGTGCTGTTACGTGGTCGTGAACCCGCGGAGGGGGGTGCCGGCCCCCTGAAAATATTAAATGACCATAAGAGGATGAAATTTGGAGATTGCTTACAGGAGGAAGGAGGAGTCGGAGTCCAGGGGACCCCCAGGCGGAGGTCCCACCTGAAAAAGAAATGGACGAAATGCATAAGAGAATACGAAGTATATACAAGTCGGAGTCGGAGTCATCGAAGGAAGGAGTCTGATCAGAGGAGTCGGTCGGTACTGACACCGGTGCTGTGCTGAATCAATAAATATTCGCTTAGCCCTATATTGGTGTCCTTATATTGTTTATAACGTCGTAGAACTTGAATATGATGGTTGTAAGTTCGCAAAGGGTGTCTGGGGACCCCCAGAGGAGCGGTGCTGAGTTAGTAAACATTCGTTTAGTCCCATATTGGTATCAATGTATATGTTTATAAGGTCATAGAACTTGAATATGAGGGATTCAAGTTCCTAATAGATGTCTGGGACCCCCCCCCCAGAGAGGGGTCCCAACTGAAATAAAAAGAAATGCACAGAAGAGGAAGGATAAATAGGACTGGAGGAAGAGCACGGATGCATCTTACAAAGATAACCCGTTTTCTAAAGGTTAAAGATTGACATTTCTACGTCAACTAAAATATTTTTTCCTAAGTTGAAACATGCATATATTGTTTGCTATTTTTATTTTATAAGTTTCATTTTACATTTATTCTTTGTGTATTATTTTTTGAATTTATATTTTTAATTTATTTTTGTATTTATTTATTTTTAATTTATTTTTGTTTTATTTGCTTAAAACATTGTTTTTACTAAAAAAATTATTCTTTTCATGTTTATAACGTAAAAAATTTGCGTTTTTCCACACCCTAAAGTAGTAAATCAGTAAATCATAGTAATATTTAACAAAAAAAAATATATAACTTGTCTAATTTTCATACTGACCAACGAATATATGCTACCGTAACAAAGCTTTTTACATTTTTAATATTTAAAAAAAATTATCACAACCTTGCCTAACTATCATAATACCCAACGGATAACTGCAAACATAATGTTTTATTATCAGTAAAGCTAAACTATGAGCATAACATACTTAACACACAACTTCCGTACGAATAAACTGCAATCCTTAACAACTTAACCAATAAAGCTAACATAGGGGAAGTAAAATAAGTTTTCATTTTTATAACATAATTTTCATTGAAAAGAGTTATATAAATGCATAAAAAATAAGTTTATTTTATTAAATATATTAATTCATCTGAACAGAGGACATAGGATTCAGCATAAATTGGGCATGTTCTATATATCCAGAGATTCAACACCCTCTAAAATGATGTAAGTATAAATGCATTGTGCAGCACTAATCCATTCTTCTGCATTTTCAGGTTTAATTGCACTCATTCTCTTATGCCAGATGGAAGTGAACTTTTCCATGTTATTAGTTATTAGCATACTCCTGTATACCCTATTATACGGTAAACCACATGTTTCAGTGTAAATATCGTATATTATCCCATGAGCTATATGTATTAAGTCCTCAAGTATGTCGACGTCGTCAACAAGGGATGTTAATTCGTTTTTCATTTCAACCAAAGCTGTGATATTTACAGATGAGCGAACTGTTAACCCTATACATGTACCTCAGAATGTGGCATTATTAAGGGGCTTTCAGTAGTTGCGTACATCAAGGCTTTTCATATTGTCACACGACGAGAAAACAGCCTCTATTCTATTAGAACCTCTCACACTGTCTCCCCCGCTAGAAATTTCACTACGAGTCGATGCATCAGATGACAAACACTTAGCCTTTACCTATGCTCCTGCCTCATCAATAATCTTGATGAATTCTTCATCAGAAATGAATAAAGGTTTATTTGCATGTGTGGCGGGAATACAAGCAATTTACCGGTCTCCATTCGGTTTATGAATAAATATAAATGACACATCGTCGGGAATAACGAAGGTCCTTGTAAAGATATATCACCAACAAGCTTAGCGGTGGGGTGAAACGTCATCGTACCAACACTGCAAAGAATGTCCTAATGTTGAAACTCAAGTGTAGAAACAGTCCCCAAATGTAATGAGATTCTTTCTTTCAACCAATCAGAAGAAAGTAAACAAGAATGACGTACGAACGAGCCATATCAGTTCAAAATGCAATATATCTCTCATGACAACAACAACAATAATAATAAACATGTTTACTATGGTAACAGTCATAATATGTGTATACAATGGAGACCTATAAAGCCAAATCGATAATGTGAAACGAGTTTAGACAAAACAAAGCATGACAATAGTATAGTAACAAAAAGTAGTAGTAATAATAATTAATAATAATAATAATAATAATAATAATAATAATAATAATAATAATAATAATAATAATAATAATTGTGACAGGAATATATATATATATATATATATATATATATATATATATATATATATATATATATATATATATATATATATATATATATATATATATATATATATATATATATATAGCTTTAGACGCTAGAAGGAATTATGTTATGGAGTTTATTTCTTTTTATGACTTAAATAAGCTTGCTTATAAGCTTCATTCATTTTTATCATAAGGTCTTGCTTATAACTTTTACCATTATAATCAAAAGTTTTAGCTGTATTTATTATATCAGACAATGGTAAGGTTGCATCTCTACCAAAAAATAGAAAGAAAGGAATTTCGTTAATACTAGAGTGATATGAGGTATTAAGGGCAAGGGTTACAAAAGATGGGTAATCTTCCCAATTATTTAAACAGCAGTTATTTAGGGCAGATGCTAAAGCAAATTTAATACTTCTATTACTTCTCTCTATATAAGACTAGATTGGGCATGAAAGGTAGTAGTATGATGTACTTTACATTTATAAAATTCACATTTCTTTAAATAATTTAGAGTCGAATTGTGTTCCGTTATCTGTAGTAATATGGAGTGGGGCAGAAAATGTATTAATATAGTCTATAAGGCAATTTACTATTGTTTCTTTAGTTATATTGGGTATAGTGTAAGTTTAAATAAATCTAGAAAAGTGATCAATTATAGAAAAGACATTTATTTCCATTATTAGAAGTAGGTAGAGGACTCATGATATCAATACCTAACCATTTTCCGGGGGATGTCGATTCATAATTTTGAAGGGGTGCTTTAATATTTTTATAAGGGGACAATTTTTGACAAGTTAAACATTTTTGAGTATAGTTTTTAATATCTTGGGTCATATTTTGCCAGAAAAATGCTTTCGGCTCTTTTTAGTGTTTTGATAAATCCAGAATGAAAATTTAATTCTGAATCATGAGCCACTTGCAAATCATCATTTATTAAAGAATCGGGAATTATGTGTTTCTATATAAGGTCTATTATTTTCTTCTCTACGTATTTAATGTAAGCATTTATTTTTTATAGTAAATTTAGCTAAATGTATATCTCTTGGAATTCCTTCAATGTTATTTTTTTCGAAATAATTAATGATTCTTCTCCATTTTGGGATCATTTAACTGTTCCTTTCTAACATTTTTAGATGTTAATTTTTGAAATGGGTCTTCTTGAATGTTTATATTATTAACATTTTGAACACTCCTACTAATAGCATCTGGTATTACGTGTTCCTTTCCTGCTTTAAATTGTACATCGAAGTTAAATTCAGAAAGTAGAAGTGCCCATCTGGCAATTCTAGGAGTTACTGGTTTGAATTTAAATAAGTATCTTAAAGCTTGATGTTCAACTACTGCAGTGAATTTATGCCCATACAGATAGTAATCGAGGTGTTTGATTGACTTTACCAAGGATAAAGCTTTTCGTTCTGTTGTACTATAGTTTTGTTCTTGAGGAGATAGCATTCTTGAATAATAGGCTATAGGTCTATCTATTCCTTCTATTTCTTGAGTTAATACTGCTCCTATGGCATTTCCGGATGCATCAGTATGAATTTTGAAATGCTTATTAAAGTCTGAATGTATTAATATGGGAGACGTTGTAAGAAGTTCTTTTAATTTTATGAAAGCATTATTTTCTAATTCACTCTAGATAAATTTGGAATATTTTTTAGTTAAGTTGGTTAAAGGAGCACATATTTCTGAGAAGTTTTTTATAAACCTTCTAAAGTATGATGCCTTCCCTAATACTCTTTTTACTGCTTTTACATTTTTTGGAGTTTCATAATCTACTATTCCTTGAATTTTAATGGGGTCTATTTATATTCCTTGTTCTGATACTGTTTCCTAAATATTTTACTGAATGTTGGGAAAATTTACATTTCTTTAAGGAAAGTTTTAATCCAGATTTTTGGTAAATATCTAATATTTCTTCTAATTGTTCGATATGTTGTTCAAACGTGGAGCTATATAGAATAAGGTCATCCATATATATGAGACAAAATTTTCCTAGAACTTCTGAAAATAAGATGGATAGCGTCCGACACCAAGTAGCAGGTGCTCCTACTAGACCATAGACTCTCAAACCTATTTCGTCTACCGCCCACTTTGAAAATCAATTATTTTTCAGCGCCCCCAAATTTTTTTTTACTTTACCAAAACTTAAAAACCACAATGGCATATTATATATATATATATATATATATATATATATATATATATATATATATATATATATATATATATATATATATATATATATATATATATATATATATATATATATATATATATATATATATATATTATAAAAAAATATGAAACTAAAAATTACTAATTTTGCTTTATCCCCCCATTTTTTCCTAGGCCCCTTACCACCCCCCTCTAGGCCTCCAGCGCCCACAAGGGGGCGTTATCGCCCACTTTGAGAAACACTGTACTAGACCATAGCACATTCTGATATGTTGATAACTATTGTTATCTGGACCTATAAAGCTAATTTTATATCTATCTTCTTTTTCTATCTCTATCTGGTTGAAGCCTTTTAAATTATCTAAAACTGTAAAGTACTTTGATCCATTAAATGATGCAAGTATTTCGTCTATTTTGGGCATTGCCATTACTTCAATTTAAGTTACCGCATTAAGTGAGCGTGCATCAAATACAAACCTGTTTATTCCATCAGATTTTTTAATTAAAATTACTGGGCTACACCATGTGCTATTAGATTTTTCTATTAATCATAGTTTAAGCATTTTATCAACATGTTCTTGCATTATCTCCTTTGTAGTATGGGGAAGTCTATACTGGGGGGGTATGGATGGGTTTTGAATCTCCTGTGTCAATTTTATGTTTTAACAGTTTACAAAGACCTATTTCATCTATAGTTTGAGCAAAAGCATTTTTATTTTTATTTAATATTTCTATTATTTTCATTTGTTGTTTTGTTTGTAAATTTTCTAAATTTAAATTTGCCAAATCAAAAGTTTTTCCTTTATTTATTATATCTGGAATATTTATATCATGTTCTTCTACTGGATAAATTTCTCCTATTAATTCTCTTTTATTTAGTATAACTTCATAATCTAAGTAGTTGTCTACTGTAAAAGGAGCTTGTAATTCATTATTAACATAAGCTAAGGTGTTTCCTATTCTTATTCCTTCAATCTTGCAATTAAGTTCAATAAGTATGTTCTCATTTTTCCAAAATTCATTTACCTTTTCATAAGTTTTAACAAAAGATCTAGGGGGAAGTATAATTTTGAGTTAAGTAGTTACATTATCATAGGGAATTTCCTTTTTTTTCAATATTATAGCAATATGAATGATGGTCAATTAAATTTATAATAGGTACTCTAGTTTTATTTATATAAATACTTTCTTGTTCTAAATCAAATGTTACTTTACCTAATCTTTTAATTATATCTCCTGCTAATAGTATTTCTCCTGGAAATTGAGTATTTTCTAATATATATATATATATATATATATATATATATATATATATATATATATATATATATATATATATATATATATATATATATATATATATATATATATATATATATATATATTTCGTGAATTATTGCGATTTTTCCTATTTTTAAAGATAATGTAATTTTTCCTAAAATGTTTAAAGTTTCCCCTGAAACACTTGTGATTTTTAAACTTGCCCTTTTAATTCTTCTTGTTCTATTTATTTTATTCGGATCCATTTCGAGGATTTTGGTTAATGACTTGTATGACATTATAGTTACTGTTGAGCCAGAGTCAAGAAAAGCTAGGGTTTTAATTTTGTTAACAGTAATCTCGATGGTTGGATTGTCTATATAACCCGAAACAGATCTCTTAATTAGTTTTTGAATGATTTTGGTTTCTTGTATATTTCTGATGGAGCCTGGGGCAATTAATTTTTTTATGTCCTGGTTCGTTACAATGGAAACAAATGATTTGTGGGAAAGGTAATCTATTATTTGCCATCTGGACAACTTTTACGTTGGGTAATCTATTTTGTAAGTGAAAGCTATTATGATTATGAGGTCTATTAATGGGAGTATGGAAGTTATTCACTAATTTTTTAGGATCTATTTTCTCGGCCTTTAATGCTGCTTGAACGCAATTATTATATGAACTAAATTCTTGTATACCAATAAGTTTCTTTATTTCATAATTTAATCCATTAATAAAAATAGATATCAAAAATTGGTCTCTGCTGTCTACATGATTAAATTCTGTGAATGAAGTTAAAATAAAATCAAAATTTTTACAATATTTAGTCCGGTATACTACATACAAAAAACTTAGTACCGTACATTCCGAGTTGACGTGCTATCACCGCGAAAAATACTCTCACCTTTACATGTATTTGTAATGGAAAAAATGGTAATGCAAATATTGCTATAATTCACTTATTAAACATCCTTTCGATTTGGTACTGGCAATTAACTGTGTAAACTTGCTCATTAAACTCCTGACAAACCAGATGAACACAGTTAGGATAGATGTTAAAAAGTGTAAATCCTATGCAAAAAGACAAACAGTATCTAAATGATTTAATTGACCCACCCAGTAATGTGACAGAACAGTATTATATTTTTGTAATTCAAGAGACTCTATTTAAAATGGTGTTACAAATGTACAGTAATAATGTTGTATGCCAAATTTTAATACGATCTCCCAATTGACAACGAAAAGGTGGGAACGTGCCAAAAAAAAATGTTTTGTATGAGGAGAATATAACTCCAAGTTATAGTCACAAATCGGTAATAATAGTTAAAGAAATAATTCTGTTTACTAAATGTAATCGAATCTATCAAAAGTAAAAAAAAAAAAAAAAAAAAAAAAAAAAAAAAAAATAAATAAATAAATCTGACTTTATGACACAATTCAATTGTCGAAAAAAGTTATTTTGTCTTAAATGCAAATGAAACGTTTACAAAAAAAAGTTCTAAGTTCCAATAATATAGATATATAATTTGTCTAGTTTATTATTCAACCTTCGCAATGAAGTTATTAATATGCGTTATCGAAAATATGTTGTAACGTTATGGAACGACATGTGAAAGAAAAAAAAAGGGTTTAAATATATGTAAAGCATTCAAATATCGATGTAGATAAAAAAACTATTATCGAGATATGAATGTAGTTATACAAAATCCAACAATGATAATGACTAATAATAATAATAATAATAATAATAATAATAATAATAATAATAATAATATAATAATAATAATAATAATAATAATAATAATAATAATAATAATAATAATAATAATAATTAATAATAACTACAATAATAATAATAATAATAATAATAATAATACTAATAATAATAATAATAATAACTACGATAATAATAATAATAATAATAATAATAATAATAATAATAACTACGATAATAATAATAATAATAATAATAATAATAATAATAATAATAATAATAATAATATTTTGAAAGAGTTTGTTGGAAATATTGATTTTAACTATATTGAAATATAGTTCTTTATCAATAACTTTCTCTAGTTTTTCGTTGTATTCTCTTTTTCAGTACAGAATAAGAGGGGTCCGACGCAAGACGGAGATAGGAAATTTTTACAGAGGGAACACTATTTATTACTAAAAAATAATTATATGAAAATTATCTCAGGGGAGACTAAATTTGCCCCAATCACCGGGAAACTAAATACTTTCAAATATTACAATCACCAATACATTTCTAAATACCTTGATGCAATTTCGATTCTAAATTTACGCGACTATGATTATTGACGAAGAAAGGTTGAATATTTTCTCGACCACGTGACTTTGTATTATATTAAATTTGATGTTATATATATATATATATATATATATATATATATATATATATATATATATATATATATATATATATATATATATATATATATACTGTGATGTGATAACCCGTCACTTACTTTAATAATCTTAAACTGGAATATTCTGATACACTAACAGGCCCCCAGACGATGCTATTACCCACATGTATTTAGTTTACTCCTCAAATGACAGAAACCTCTTGATCACACAGATTGTTAATGGATCTGAAGGATCCTGAATATACTTGTGATGTACACAGACTTACCAAGCAATCTCTTGTGATCAGGACGAGAGTGTCAAATTGCGAAGGTTCGTTTTTATTATAGCTAAGGCCAAGTAGCAAAATTAAATAGAGCTTTCAAATATTTAAAATACCAACAAGAAAAATTATAATAGCTTTGCGGTAATTGACACAACCATATATATATATATATATATATATATATATATATATATATATATATATATATATATATATATATATATATATATATATATATATATATATTACTATTTAATAAATAAATAAAAAAAAGAAAATGATTTTATCATTTAAATCAGTATCCTAAAAATGAAATATTTATATATCAAAATACCTAAAATTATTGGCACCAAAATACCATTAAAAATAATAAATAAATATAAAATAATAAATATTAATTAATAAAATACTTTAGTCATTTTTATCAATGCAAAAGCTAAACGCATAGGTTATTGCATCCCTCAAATTCTCGAAAGCATTACTACTTAGAGAACCAAAAGATACAATGACCACTATGCCAACAAAAATAAACAAATAAAAAACTAACTGGATTCTTAATATAAAAGTATGAAAACTTGCATAAAAACAGCTAATCAAGAATTACTATTAGAATAATCTAACCAATGCTTATTGTTGAAGACAATAAGAATTGTTTAGATAAAATATAAACACAATTAAATATTAAAACTTTTAAATAAATTATTTTATAAATACTTGATAATTACGCTTTGAATAAAATATTAAAGAACAGAAATATAAGTAACACTTACAACCTCATTAGTACATGTGAACGTGACGTCAGAGAATTTACCTCAAACACCTGAAACTCTATTCATTGATATGAAAAACCAAATATTATATTAATACGTAACCAATATTAAAATTTGAGATATGATTTAACGCCAAATAGAAAAACCCTTGAAATATTAAATAAACGATTGAGAACACCTTTGATAATATTGCACATAATTAAAACAGGTAAACAATTAAGATCATAGATTACACTATATAAACATTGCAGACGATTCTGACATAAAATTCTGGTCTAAAAGGTTTATTTCTAGTAATTTGTAACTTTATTTTTATTGTTTATTGAGGAGAGCAAATTTAGACAAAATAAATAAATAAAAAATAGAGAGATTTGTCATAAATTTGGCAATATACGTAATTCCCATAATATAATTTAACGAATTAAAAGAACTGTAAACACTGAATATTTTTTTTTTTGGGGGGGGGGTGGAGAAATGAGTATAAAATAAGAAAAATCGAAATAACTAAAATATTAGGGGTGAATCGCAATAAAAATGGATTAAAAATTTCATAAAAAGAAAAAGGTAGTTCATATCGTGAATCTCAAAAATAAAAAATGAAACTATATATATTATATATTATATATATATATATATATATATATACTATATATATATATATAAATATATAATATATATAAAGATATATATATATATAATTATATAATATATATATTATATACAAGGCAAATAGGAAGCTTTCTGGAAGATAGCCGCGAAAGGTAAGAATGAGAATAAGGGACCTCTTAGAAGTAATGATATCAGGATGGTGCTTTTTTAACTAATGAAATGAGATGATGGAGTTGGAAAGAACACTTCGAAAATCTGCATAATATTGGCAGTAATGAAAGAATGATAGTGAATGATCGTTGGGTTTGATGTGCTAAAGAATAGTAGTTAGGGGATGAGGTATTAGCAAAGAGGAGAGGTTAATGGGTAGAGTGAGAAAGTTTGGTAGAAAGTTAAGAATGAGAATAAGGGGTAACCTGCTTAGAATAAATGAATAGGGATGGTGCTTTTGTAACTGATGGAATGGAGTGAAGGGAGTGTGGAAAAACACTTCGAAAAATCTGCCATAATATTGGCAGTAATGAAGATGTGATAGGTAATGATGGTACAAGTTCTAAGAAGAAATCGTTATTTGGGATGAGGTTATTAGCAAGGATGAGGTAATGAGTAGAGTGAGGAAGTTGAAAATGGTAAATCTGCAGTATAGATGGAGAATTACTGGTGAAATGATCAAGAAACGGAGGCGAGTGATGATTGATTGGAAGTTGTGTAATAAAGCGCTTATGGAGGGTATAGTTTCTCAAAGATTGGAAGAAGAGCTGTAATAGCTACCACTTATATCAAGTGGTTAAGGAGATAAGGGGAGCTGTAGAAATTATAGGGGAATAAGTTTATGAGGTGTAGGGAAGATATATGCTTGCTATTCTGACGAAAGAGTTGCTTCGACGTGACTGAAGGGACTATTGGTGAAGAACAAGGTGCTCTATGGCAGGTTAGTTATATTATGTGATTGGTGTAGGCTTCTGAATGGAATCAAAATATGTAAGAGGATAGTGAGGCGCGTGTGTAAGAATAAAATGTGTCAAAGGTGATTGTTTAGTATTAATAGCGAGTGACCGCGGGTGGGGGGACCCCGGGGGGGGTTGGTGTTAGAGTGTCATCCTTGGTTATTCACTGGGATATGATGGGTTATGAAGAATAGATGGGGTGCCAGAAATGTATTAGAAAATGATGGAGATGGCTGAGGTGCCCTACCTATCTATAATGCGGAGATTTGCGGTTCGTGGGGTAATCTGAGAGAGTTTTGATAGGATTGTAGAGAGATTTTGGCAACGTGCTGTTAAAGGAGGGCTTGAAAGTAAACGTAGATAAGAGTAAGGTTATGGTTGTGAGTGAGGACAGTCCTCAGTGTGAAGTTATGTTAGATGGTGAGCAGGTAAGAGTGTCTAAAGCTTACATCATGTAACTCGAGAACGGCAGCACCTACGGTAAAACAAATTATATATTTGGAATCAGCGGAAACTTTTAAGGAGTGTTTTATTTATTTATTTATTATTATTATTATTTTTTTTTTTTGCGATTTCGTCGGAAAATTTTAGAATTTTTTTTTCCATTTAGGGGGCTCGAGTTGACGGGAGGCCGAGAGACCCCGACTCATGCCATCTTTGCGGTTTACCCTATGGTATTCCTTTAGTTTAAAAAAAAAATTACCTTTACACTATGCTATTACTTTAATTAAAAGAAAAATTTTTTTACCTCTTAACATACGTTTCCAAATTTAAATTCTTCTTCTAAATTTATTTTTTATCTCTTCTAAAAACTACAAATCGATTTTCTTTTGGAATATTTTTTTTCCAAATATATGCCGCTAGGTATGAATGGAAGAGCTCATTCCGTATGCCTGTTTTAGGCAATTTCCGTTTTATCTATATTACAAAAATATATATATATATATATATATATAATATATATATATATATATATATTTTTTTTTTATATACTTATTATTATATTATATATTATATATATATTAAAATATATATATATATATATATACTCTATCGTTTTCTACTTACTTTTGACCATTCACTTTCTATGGTATTCGTGTGGGCACCAGTTTCAGTATTTACAAATGTTATGGAGTGGTTAACTGTTAAGTGGTTATACAATTTATTCTTTAACACGTTGTAACCTTTCCACTCATCAGTAATTATTGTGCTATGAGGTTTAACGTAGGTTTCTATAACCTTTAAAATTGTTTCACTTACGGTTTACAACTGGAACTAAGAAACATTTACCAAGATACTCTTTCAATGCCTCCAATGACCTTTATTGTACTTTCTTCTCCCAAATACGCTTTCATCAATTCCGATTATTCTATTTTTGCCGCCAACTTTTTCAGTACTATTCATTACTGAAACCTCACTTACTTCTCTACAATAATTATACCAATTGGATATGGTATGTGAACTTAATCCTAGCATAAATTTCGTTTTTGACGAACTAATATCAATTAGAAAAAAATATATTATTTGCAACACTTTCTCGACTCGCAAAGGCGAAAATGACAAAAAAGATTTCTTTTCAATTAAAGAACATTTTAAATTACATTTACTCTTAGTACATCTAAAATAAAAATAACCACCATTTAAGTATATTACAAATTTTCTTAAGCATTTTTTACATCTTTTCTCACTTTGTAATAAACCTACGTACTGAAAAAAAACAAGTAATTCTTGTTTATTACGTATTAAATGTATTAATTGATTTAATAACATGTTTAACCATATGAAACGAGATTCATACTAATACTATCTATTTCATAACCGAAATATTTACAAATCTTACGTCTGGCAACGTCACTTTCATATTTCTTTCAATGGCAACAAAATCTTGCCTAATTCTTACCTTCCATTATAAAATATGCAACAGTTATTTTACTTCAAATAAAACTAATTTTCTTATTTATTGAATTTAAGAATTTCTATTAAAAACCCCTCCTTAAAATTTTCCGCTGATTCCAAATATATAATTTGTTTTACTGTAGGTGCTGCCGTTCTTGAGTTACATGATGTCAGCTTTAGACACTGACATATATATATATATATATAATATATAATTATATATATATATATATATATATATATAATATGTCTGTGTATAGATAAACATATAGTATATATATATATAATATTATAATATATATATATATATATATATAATCTATATATATAATATATATATATAAAAAAAGGTATTTTTTTAATATCGTACTTTTTTTACAAATCTTACGGGCCAGCGTTTAGATTGTCCGTCATATGTATCTTAAAAACTATTAATGCTACAGTAAAACGGAATACATTGGTGGAATGCTGGTCCAATTTTAGTGCGGAAAATGTAAAAAAAAAATAAATAAATAAAAAAAATAAAAAAATATATATCTCAAAAACTACAATAGCTACAGCGAAAGGGAATACATTTTTGGAATCCTGGTAAAATTTCACATAAGAAAATGTAAAAAAATTAAAAAAAAAAAAAAATTATTGTTAATAATTATGTAATATGAATTAGAAGGCCTTTTTTTGAGACCTTTTATTGGTTTCTCGTTAAAATAATAGACTTTCTATTAAATTTTGCTTTATACGGCACACTAGGGGCTCGAAGCCCGACGGGGAACATAGGGGGGGGAAGTTTTCTCATACCCCGTAGGGGAGGGGCGGAGGAACGCCCGCGACCACCATACCAAAGAGCGGGGGTTCAGAGACCCTCCCGGAGGGGGGGGAATTAGTCCTACCCCGTAGTTCCCCGGAAGGCCGAGAGACCCCGACTCCTTGGGGTATTCTTTAGTAAAAAAAAAAAAAAGCAAAATTTAATAGAAGTCTATTATTTTAACGAGAAACCAATTAAAGGGTCTCTAATAGGCCTTTTAATCATATTACCATAATTCTTAACAATAATTTTTTTATTTTTTTATTTTTTTTACATTTTCCTTTTGTGAAATTTTACCACCGGGATTCCAAAAATGTATTCCTTTTCGCTGTAGCTATTTGTAGTTTTTTTGAGAATATATATATATATATATTATATATATATATTATTATATTTATATATATTATATATATATTATATATATATATATATATATATATAATATAAGAAATATATATATATATATAAAAATATATATAAATTTTTTTTTTTTTTTATTTTTTATTTTTACATTTTCCGCACTAAAATTGGACCAGCATTCCACCAATGGTATTCCGTTTTACTGTTAGCATTATGTTTTTAAGATACATATGAACGGACAATCTAAACGCTGACCAATCTTACGTTTGGCCGCGCCCGAGAACAGCGTCTCGGGATATTTTCTAAAGTGCAAAAATCTACCGGAAGAAGAGAAACAGTGTTACAACAAAGTTGATTCATGTAGGTTAGGTCAAATTTACTATATGTCGACCAATATATGTTAGGTTGAGTTTTTCTGCATCGTTGATCCATATATATTAAGGTTTTTACGATTTACTGCTCTCAAAGTTCAGGTTTATGAAATGTTTTGTTCATGTAATACACAGAATTATGTTGAATAAAAAACCAAATACGGGAACGTATTTTGCCAAAAATTATTTTACCCTACCTTGAATTCTTTCAACTCGGTAGCACTAAATGTCGATTTCTTTCCTGCAAAATCAACGTTTTGGCTTACTTTATCAATTAAATTTTAAGTTTTATATTTCGTATCTTTCTCGTTCTACATCTTAATTTTTTTTTTTTTTTTTTTTTTTTTTTTTGGCACGATACCGCCATTCACGGGCAGGGCCCTTTTCAAAAAGATGCAAAAAAATAAATATAAAACAAACAAAAAATTACCAAAAAAAAAAAAAAAAAAAGAAAACAAACACCACCATTTCCAACGTCAAACGCAAAATTCCCTCAGGGTGAGCGCAGAAGCGGGACTTAAATAGAGAAAGATTGAATATTGCAGGGAAAATAAGAAGACAAGGAGTTCCACAAAACAGATGTGGCTGGAAAGGAGGAGGCTACCACAACGAGTGATCCTTGAGTGTCCAATATTCACACAATTTTCATGTGAGAAACAAGTACACCTCTTGTGTTACGAGGGGACGCAGTGGTGGAGAATGCGAGAGGTCAATTCTCTCGAGTACCTGCCGTTGTAATACCTATAGAAAAGAGATAGGGCACCAACGTCACGTCGCAGAGAAAGAGGGTCAATTGCTAGTATCAAATACTACTAATATATGAAAAAAAAGTTAAAAAAAAACAAAAACAAAAACATCTGCACCATGAACGGGGATATATATATATATATATATATATATAATATATAATATAATAATATATATATATATATTTATATATATATATAATTATATATATATAATATATATATGGCCAGCGTTTAGTTTGTCCGTCGTATGTATCTTAAAACTATTAATGCTACAGTAAACCGGAATACATTGCTTGAATGCTGGTCCAATGCTGGTCCTGGGAAAATGTAAAAAATAAAAAAAATAATATATATCTCAACAACTACAATAGCTACGCGAAAAGGAATACATTTTTGGAAATCCTGGTAAAATTTTCAACATAATAATTAAAAAATAATATAATAAAAAATTATTTGTTAATAATTTAGCACTATGTTAGATGGCTAATTGTGAGACCTACTGTCCGAGGGAACATAAGTAGACTTTCTATTAAATTCTTGCTTTATAACGGCACACTAGGCGGGGCTCGAAACCGTCGGGAACATCGGGGGGTGCGGAGGAACCCCCCGACACCAATACCAAAGAGCGGGGTTCCGGAACCCTCCCCGAGGGGGGGAATTAGTCCTACCCCTTAGTTCCCCGGAAGGCCGAGAGACCCGACTCCTGCAATCGTGCGGTATACCTTGGGGTATTCTTTAAGTAAAAAAAAAAAAAAAATTAATGAGAAAGTCTATTTATTTAACGAGAACCAAAAAGGTCTCTAAATGGCTCTCTAATTCACTATTACCAATATTCATAAGAATTTTTTTTTTTTTTTTTTTTACATTTTTCCCCAAAGTAACATTTTACCAGGATTCAAAAATGTATTCCTTTTGCTGTAGCTATTGTAGTCTTTGACAATATAGTTTTTTTCAAAAAAATTTTTTTTTTTTTTTTTTTTTTTTTTTTTTTTTTTCTTTTTACATTTCCCGCACCCAGCATTGGACAGCATTCCAGCAATGTAATTCCGTTTTACTGTAGCATTAATAGTTTTTTAGATATAATATGACGGACAATCTAAACGCTGACCTATATATATATATTATATATATATTATATATATATCATATATTTATATATTTTATATATATTATATATATATATATATCATATATATATATATATATATATATATATATATATACTATATATATATATATAAAAAAAAAACTAGTCAATATCTTTTTATAATTTCTATCAATAATTACCAGTTTAAATATTTTTTTTACGATTCATAATTTTTTTTCGAACTATCTATACTTATTCCCGCATTGTCTTATTTCTTCCTGTTTTTAGAAAGAAAGTATTTTTCCAAAGTTTTGTTTGTGAGCTTGTGTAATAGGATGCACAAAATTTTGTAAATGGTTAACTCTTGTGTGTGTTTGTATTCGAAATCTCAAATTAAATTGTTATTCTAACTTGCCCAGTAGTCTGAAATTATAGTAGTTTTATGCTTAATTTTAGATGTTATGCGGCAAGCAAACTTTTTTTCATTTCTGTCTGAAACAGCAAATAAGAATACGTCACCAGTTTCCCTACATATTCCCCAAAAACCCATTGTTCAGGAAGTAAACGTCCTTCATAATTTTTTGTTTTTGAAAAATGTTTCATCAATCTCGACAATTAATTTATCAACGCGGATCGGAGTTGAATTAAGAGTTGCTCAGGTGAGGCACAAATCTGTAAAATGTATGGAAGTAAAATAAAATTGTGAACGAGTAATATAAATCTAACATAACTTTAATGTAACCTAACATAATCTAACATTTAATCTCGATAGCATTAACTAACATTAGAAATGAAAATGTAAAGAATAAAATCTTTCTACCTCACGTAAGTATTTGTTATAGGACAGGTTCGTCGATAAACTTCTGCGTATATTTATATATACCCGGGAAAGGCAAACTGGTTTTTTGACGAGTCAAAAAAGAGAAAGGCGGATGAGGGCGAGTCCGAACGGGAGAAGGAAAAATAAATAAATAAATAAATATATAAATAAATAAATTAAATTAAAATAAGTAAATAAAAAATAATATCATATATATATATATATATATATTATATCTATATTATTATATATTAATATATATATATATCTAATATATTATATTATTTATATATAATATATATAAATCACCGTATAAATGGCTGGCCCGACCGCAAGGTCAGCAAACGCCGCACGCACCGCCACACCCACCACCCCACCCCCCCACCCCCCCTACCCCCCCTAGTAAGGTGGGTTTGGGCGAAATTGGGTTACCCCTCAATCTTGACAACCGTCCATCGGGGGTGACGTAACCGTCGTCGTAGACGAGGCCTACGTGGCCGTGCACCCCCCGGTGAGGGGTGCTGGCCCCTCCAAGTAGGAAATGACCGTGGAAGGACGAAACTTGGTATACACTCTTCTTATAAGGTAACCGTCACAGACGAGGTTACGTGGCCGTACACCCCCCAGAGGGTTATGCTGACCCCTCCAAGTAGGAAATGACCGTAAAATGATGAAATTTGGTATATACCACTCCTCTTTTAATGTATCCTCGATACAGAGAGAGTAAAGCGACACTAGCCCATTGAGGGATGGGGCTGTGCCCCAAAACCCTGGAATTGACCGTAGAATGATGAAACTTGGTATACACCCTTATAAGGTATCCTCGGTGCAGTCGAGGTAAAGTGGATCTTGGGGCTGTCCCCCCAATAACCTGAAAATTGTCGTAGGGTGATTAAATTTGACATACATCCTTCTTATAAGGTAACCCCAGCGCAGTCAAGGTTAGTGTCGCTCACCTCAAAATGGTGTAAGGGATTGACGCCCCAAAACATTGAAATCGACAATAGAAGCGATGACTTGGTATTCAACTTCTTACAATCGTAACCTCGTTACAGCCTAGGTTACGTGTCCCTATGCGCATGGGGTGTTAGGGCTGAGTCGAACATAAGAGTAACCCTAATGATAAGCCTATCGTGTAAGCCTAACTGAACATCTGTGTCATATAGCATCAAACCTGGTATGATAGGTAGGTTCTTTGTAGGGGTGTAAGGAGTAGGTTACGCTTTGTGATTGCGGTAGTTACTTTACTGATATTAATCAGTGTACTTTATTAATGTTGACTGTTTATTCGTACGTAAGGTATGTTATGCTCTTAGTTTGTGATATTATGTTAGATTTAATATATAAACTTTGTTGTTGTTTTTTATTTAAATAATATAATAATAATAATAATAAATATTAAATAATATAATAATAATAATAATAATAATGTTCGTGTATGTGATAATAAAATAATATTTGTTCGGTTATGCATAGTCAAGATTAAGATTATGTTGATGAGTGAGCGCATCTTTCTAAGAGGACATACATGCACACGATGATATGTTGAACTAACAGTGTTGTTAGTAAAGTTCGATTAACCTATTCGATTCGCTTAGGTAGGTAGTTGGTAGGGTGTAAAGAAACGTCTTTGAATTAATGAATAGAGTTATAATACTACTCTTTGATTTGGCGGGTATGGTCAACTTTGCTTAAGTTAAATTTGAATATTTAATGTAAATTTGAAAAATATATTGTCTTTGGTAGGCTGTACACATTGTTAATTTAAGCATTTATTCGTAGTTCAAGATGTTTAGATCTGTTAGGTAGGTTATACTAGCTTTCCTAAAAAATGATAAGTTTTGTAAGATGTTACTGTGTTAGCTGGTGATGATGTGTTAAGAAACGTGGGCCTTAGGTTAAGTTTTTTGCTGAGTAATGTTGGGTTTGACCGAGAATTTTTGCTAATGTATACGTTTATTCAATCAGTTTCCAAAATGATGTTTATTTTATATGCAAGACACTTTGATGAGGTAGTATTAATTCATAGTTCAAAATGCTGGTATCTTTGACAAGTTGGACACTTTGTTAAGGAATTTTGTTAGATAATACTGCTTTAGCTGCTGATGATATGATTGAAAAGCAGGGTTAGGTTGAGTTTTGCTGTGTAATGATGGAGTAGGTTGGAGAACTTATAAGCACAAATGTTAATGTCTTTTCATAATTCCAAATGTTAGTATCTATTGTAGGTTTTCGCCCATTGTAAGTGTTAGATATGTTAGGCTATGTTTATTTTTTTACGTTTTTTGTTAAATATTACTATGACAATGTGAAATAGCACTGATTTGTTAGACGAAAAATGATAATTTCGTAGATATGCGTTAAGCTGGTGATGATGTGTTAGAAACGCGCTGGCTTAGGTTAAGTTTTTGCTGAGTATGTTAGGTTTAGGCCGAGAATTTTGCTAATGTCTACGTTTATTCATAGTTCAAAATGATGTTATATTTGATTTGTATGACACTTTGATGAAGGTAGTATTAATTCATGAGTTCCAAAATGCTGTTATACTTTGATAGTTGTACCACTTTTTGTTAAAGGGATTTTTGTTAGATAATACGTTTGCTGATATGTTGGAAAAAATGGGGATCCATTGATATTGTATGGCATGTTACCTACTTTACCTTTGATAAGTAGGGAACTTGTGAATGTTAGCAGCTTATTCATTCGTGAAGTATGTTAGGTTTGTCGTTGTACATTTATTCTTAGTTCAGGTTATGCTATGTTAGCTTTACTGATGTGAAAACTTTGTTACGTTAGCATATATATTCGTTGGTCGGTATGATAATTAAGTAAGTTATATAAATAATTTCTTTTAAATATTCAACTATGTTAATGTAACATTAACATTAATATAGGTTACGTTTGTATGGCAATGTTAGTTACTTTACAGTTTGTTAAGTATGGAACTTTGTTAATGTTGGCAGTTTGTTCGTGCGTAAGGTATGTTAGGTTTGTTGTTGTACATTATATTATTAGTTTTGGTTATGATATGTTAGCTTTATTGATGTGAAAACTTTGTTACGTTAGCATATATTCGTTGGTCAGTATATAAAGAACTTATTTTTGTTATGTTTTATCCAAAATGATACTCGAAATATGACTTGAATCAATAGATCATGGAAGGGTAGGAGGGGAGGGGATGGGTGAGGCGGGTGGTTTGATTTTACTGAATTACTGATTTACTGCTTATGGATCAGTAAACTATTACACTTTACTAATGATATTTTTTTCAAAACTTATTTTTATATATGTTTGATAAAACTTTGTTTGCATTATGTTGGGAATTTTGATAGTTAAGTAAGGTTATGATAAATTTTTGTTAATATTACTATGTAATGTAAAAACTTTGTTACGTTAGCATATATTTGTTGGTCAGTATGATAATTATAGACAAGGATTATGAAAATATTTTAAAATATTGCGATGTTAATGTAATTACCCATTGATATATTAGAGATATGCTTGAAAAAAGTGTGAATAGGTTACGTTTTGTATGCCATGTTTAGTCATCTTTACTGTTGTTAGTATGGAACTTTGTTATTTTAGCTGTTATCCTAATAG